>JASCZW010004722.1:0-41479 GCA_034211315.2 Aedes japonicus
ACAGGCATATGGGCCTATACGATGCTGGATTCCCCGGCGGTTTCCCTGGTTTCGGTAGCAGCATCAATTTCTGGATCTTCCACTTATCCGGAAAGTAACCATCTGCTAGGCATTTCTGCAGCACCATCCTGAACAAATCTGGAAACGCCAGTATCGCAGTTTTTAGAGCCACGTTTGGAATGCCAGCCGGACCCGGAGCTTTCTTCAGCCCATACCTTTCACCACTAATGACAGCTCGTCGTTGGAGACTTGCATACCTGCAATGCTTACTCGGTCTTCATCTTCATATGGTGTAGGCGGCCACGTCGTCGAATCATGCTGCGGGAAAAGACCCTCCACGATGATCTTCAGCTTATTCGGGCACATTGCCGCTGGCGTCACTGGACCCTGATCTTCGCTGTTACGACCCGATAAGCGTTGCTGCAAGGGTCATCGTCAACTACCCTGCACAACTCCTTGAAGCAGTTGGATTGGCTGATTTTAATCTCCCGTTTGAAGGCCGCTCAGCTTCACGGAAGATTATCTTACGCCCTCTCTGACCGTTTCAGACCTTGCTCTCTGAAAGCGTCTTACTAGCTCTGAGACAAGCAGAACGAAGACTCGCAAGCCCTCGCCAGAGTTTCTGTCAACTCATCTGCAGCAAGATTTGTAGCGCCGCTGTCTGCGCTGAAGTGCTTCGATCAAAAGATCCTTGTCGAAGTCTTTCGTCTTCCATCTTCGCCCGCTAGTCCTTATCTCTCTTACAACCGTCCGCATTTGTTTTCCAACACTATACCGGATCGACTGGTGATCACTATGTGTATAGTCCTCACAAACTCTCCAGTTCATGCTCCTCACCAGCGACGGACTGCAGAACGTGACGTCGATGATAGACTCCTGCCATCTCTGCGAAATGTACTAACGGTACCTTTGTTGCACAGCCCTGATGTCCAGCTTCGCCATCGCCTCCAGCAAACTGTACCCTCTGGGGTTAGTTAGTCTGCTTCCCATTCCACTGCCCAAGCATTGAAGTCGCCTCCAATGATTACCGGTCTTCGGTCAATCAGCTTCTCTGTGAGAGCTTCCAGCATTCGGTTGTACCGCTCCAGAGTCCACCGTGGGGTGCGTAACAGTTGCACACAAAGATCCCATTAATTTTGATGATTACGAAACCTTCGCTTGAACTGTCTACCACCTCTTGGATAGGGAATCTGCCCATCACTTGGATAGCCGCAATCCCTGATGAGTCCGCCACCCAGTTGCCGTTGTCAGAGGGGATCCGATATGGTTCAGCAATAATTGCCACGTCGCACATTGCTTCTGTTGTCGACTGCCACAACAGTTGCTGTGCGGTGTCGCAATGATTGAGATTTAACTGGATGATCACCATTAATCCCGGCCCGCCATCGCCTTCTTGTATGCAGGGCATTGGAAACCACCCGTCACGTGGTCGTTTCCGTCTTCCGGTTTGCAGAGCAAGCATCTCGGTTGCTTCGTGCAGTCCCTAGCAACGTGCCCTTCTTCACGACATTTCCTACATAGACCGGATCTATCCGGGCCTTTGCAGTTTCGCGCTTGGTGGCCAAACGCCATGCATTTAAAGCATCTCTCCATCTGTTTGTTTATTCGAGGGTGAGTCTCAAGGACACACTGACCATCCGACGTTCACCTTGCCCACCTCCACCATTTTGTTGGCAGCTTCTACCGGTAGTCGTATCGCTGCTATTTGTGTACCACCGTACGCTCTCCTCAACCGAATGGTCATCTGAACTTCACCCAGCGCGCATTGTGAGGTCAGTGCATCCCTCAGTTCGTCTACCGTAGTGATTTCGTCCAGGTCTCTGCACTCGACCACTGCCTCCTGCGTTAATGCCCTTACATTTCCTTCACTACCTAAGGAGTTGGCAATAAGCTCCCGGAAGGCCGAACTCCTGATCATGGGATCCTTCTTCAGCTCGAACAGCAACTCCCCTTCTGGATGCGCCTAGTCCTCACCAATTTTTCACCCAAGTCCTTGAGCTCCGGGTCCTCCCTCACTTTTCTTAAGATCGCTGCGTACGTCGTCTTATCACTCACTTCGACGATCAAAGCATCCCCTTGAGCCCTCTTCCGAGGAGACCGACGTTTTCTTTCTTCTTCTGCTTCTTTTTCTTCTCAACGTGTTTCTCCTGCTTTTCCCTCTTCTTCCGCTGGCTTTCCACGGTTTGCCAATCACCATTCTTGACGCCTTCCTTCAGTACGCTAGCACAGTCCTGCACGTTTCAGGTTCGTGCTGCTTCTTCGGGGTTCGTGCTCTCCGGCGAGTCCCTGACTCGCTTCTCCGTGCGAGTATTTCGGGGGCTCATTGGTGTCTGCTGTGCCGCAGCCACTGTGTGCTCCGCTGCGTGCCCCGCTGCCTCTTTCAGCGTGTTTTCAGCTGATTCAGCTCTACTTTTGAGCGCGTCATGTTCGCGCTCGGCTGCTTTAACGGCGGATTTGATGCTCGTCACTAGTAGCTTGATCTTCGTGTAAACATTGTGCTTGTCTTTTACGAAATCATAAAGCTCGTTGACTCGCTTCCGTACCTCCATCAGGTTGGACCTCCCAAGTTGTAGCTCCTCTTGACTAGCACTATTTTCCGATCTTGGTGTGGACACCCTATTCTCGGCTCCTAGCTCCTTCTGGCCTACCTGGATCTCACCAGTCTTCGCCAAACTGCTGGTACTCGCTACTGCTGCCTGTGGCATCACTGGAGATCGCTGCAGCTTTCCACTTTTGGCGAAAACATTCGCCTCGCCTGCTCCTTTTTTTTTTTTTCTTTTTTTTCTGTTTTTGTTTTTGTTTTTGTTTCTGCTTCTGTTGTTTCCATGTTAAAAGGGTCCCCCCTCCGGGCCGTTATCTCTACCTGTTGCAGATAGTCGCCTCTTGTGATCCCATGGGTGCCTTTGTAAACAGTGAGGTCCATGCAAGGGTTGACTCCGGTGCCTTATAGCACCGTGTTCAGAGCCGGATCGGCGTAAGTCAGGAATGGTGCATCTGAACCTACTACCCATCGATATGGATGCCAGGTTTTGAGCGTTTCCGGAGGCCTGCCAGGTTATTTACCGGGACGGAGGCAGTCGAACCATTAGCCTGCTTACCATTTCAAGAAGATGTCACTCTTTTTACTCAGGAAACAGAATAGCTTGACTGTCAGCCCATAGACGTCTTATCCTATCCATAAACCGAGACTTGTCCGATTTTGTTTGCGTGACCAGTATACCATAATCAGGATCTCACTGGTATTAACCCTGATGTGCCGGTTGGCACTCGTTTTGGGCTACCCATCGTCGCTTTCCGATCCATATTCCGATCTAGTCCGTTGTCGTAAGCCTTAGCCAGTGTGCTATAATCAGGATGTTACTGGCGTGGATCCTGACATGCCTGGTGGCACTCCTATGATTTTTAGTCCGCCCCGGGTATTTTATTTCCCGGTACCCTTCAACTTATCATTGACGAGCGTTCCCCTATCCGCCACCTGGGGAGGCGTTTGGAGATCTCGAACTCCCGCGGGTGTCGGTCTGTCTGTCTGTCTGTCTGGATTTTGGAGGCAAGAAATGTTGCTATGGTGGTTCGAGACCCCTTCTGTCTCTAAGAAGAGGGGGGTGGGGGGGGGGGGTGTTCATATACAAATGAAACACAAATTTAAAACTAGAAATGAGAAGAAAAATGAGTATTTTCCGTTTAACTACAACTACCTTTATTGCCTATCTTGACATCAACATAGTGTCAAGTTTACCTCTAAACAACTCAAACTTTCTAGGACAAATTTAAATAAAAAATGAGAACTATCCCTACTGTTATGAAAATTTGTATGCAGGGTTTTTTGGGGCCGGAGAAGGTTGTTAAGTTGGTTCGAGTCGCCTTCCCCGCTATAAGGACGGAGGGGGCTCCCATACAAATGAAACACATATTTCTACATAACTTGATAACTAATCAAGCAAATGGAACCAAATTTCGCATGTGGGGATTTTTGGAGGCAGGATTTTTTTTCTATAGTGGTTCGAGACTCCTCTCCTCTCTGGAGGGGCTCTCATACAAATGAAACAGAAATTACAACCAAACGTGAGAATTATCCAGGCAACTAAAACACAAAATGTGTATTTCTCGAATAAGCAGCATGTTCTGATAAAATCTTGAACCCCTTCTTAGTCAAGAATGTCAAGAACGGGGGATTCTTGATTTACTCTCAGTGCTACACTATGCACAAGAAGTTATCTAAGGTTATGCTAGAGAAAATTACGTTCAAACAGACAGGATACGGCGTAGTTTGAAGATAAATGTTTTGTCTATGAAATGCTTGTATACAGAAAAAAAAACCATGGTAAAAACTAACGATCCGAGGGTCAAATTAAAAGAATAAAATTACACACATGAGCAAACGAAAATATTTTGACAAAACTCATTCCTTAAAAAACCATAAACGTGCCAGTTATAATAAATTTTCATTCATTTAGTTGCGATCTTAGCGAGGATCGCACCAGGTTTAGCTAGTCGTCCATAAACTTTCGCCTTCCTGATGCCCCACCGGATCCCTCCAGCGTCATGAGCAGTATTACATTGTTAACCAGTAAGGCTTTCATTTCAGATTGTTATACCTTGCGACGAATGGTTACCACACTATCCATCACCGGTTCGATGCGAAAGATGTACTGATTTACGCCAACATTGGTCATTGAGTCGAGCCACTGTTGCGATACTTGTATCGCAAAAATATCATTACTGTACCCTAAAAATATCATTACTAACCTCGATTTTGTTCCGGAGATAGTGCCAGCTGGAGGTGAGATTCCGTACCAACATATCATTCATAACGTCAAGATGCAGATAGTTGGCACAATTGTCCAGATGACGCTCAGATTACTTGTGCCGATGGGAGAGATCTACGTTAAGAACAAACGGATTATGCTAATTCACTGGCACATTCGTAGCGTATACCATTGAATCTATTGTATACCATAGATTAAATCGTATGCAAATAACTTTACCATTCAGATTGCGGTTAATTTTCAGCCGGGCTGTCCTACTTCGTTTGCTCAAGAAAACGATTTTTTTGGACTAAGAGTGGTACTATATAAAATGATATTTGGGAGTCATCTGCTTAACACAACTTCGGCTAGGATTAACATATTGACAATAGTCAGGGCAGGTCGCTCCTGATACCCAGGTGGACGAGCCGCCACCGCAATGTAAACAATAATATTCAGGTATAACAGATACGAGGTTGCGATGTCTACAAGTCTTGGAAAGCGGTTTCAATTATTTTTCTAACAGTGAGTTAAACGGTTCATTTTTTTTCCACGTACAACAAGATAATCTGTCTTGATGAAAAACAAGCGAGCCAATGGTATGAATTTAAATCACACGAGGGTATGCTGTAGTTTCATCGAACAGCCAAAAATGAACATTCTTCCAACTGCTTCTATCGTTATCGTTGCCCGAAATCTGTTTGTTTTATATTCGCTCCCAGCTCTTATGACATCGATTGCACTGCTTTTCCAAACTGTTTTTCTCTTGAAATGCTAATCCTAGTGATGAGGTTTTCGTGTTCAGAAATTTTTCGGCTTGAGTTTCAATTTATCTGAATGGCTGATGGATGAACTTCTTGAATCTGTATTTGAGTTTGTTGCTAATCATTTCAATCCTCTGAGATAAAAAAGATCATGTGCAAAACTCTCGATTGCCACACATGTCAAAAAGCTATTTTTTCATGTTGGATTATTCCCCTGATTAGCATTTCATCTCACTTGCCTATTGATTCCCACCTGACGGCAAGAGCAATTGGTTCAGCAATGTGAATCTGATACTGGACGATGTTAGCGCAGGATACGATGGAAGAGGAATCACGAAAAGTTCCAATAATATGGTAATTTTGAAAAGAAAAACATCTTCATTCGGGGACTTGTGGTTGGGGGGCTCTTCTTCAGAATACATGTCGATAAAGATATTCGGAAGATACTATATAATTATATATCATTTTCGGGAAAAAACAGCATATAAAACTTTCTACCTATATATTCTATTTGGTTGCGTTTTTTGTAGGACAAGCTCTCAAAATAAATAATAATAGATTTTCCATTATCTCTCTATTTCTTCCAGATGTAAGTCACAACAGACGTCAAGTGTCGTACCTATCCATCTGAATATTAAATCATGCTCGAAGGTGTTTACTCGCCTATTATTTACAATTTACTGACTTCACTGTTCATTACTTTAAGAACATACTTTACTATGAGGAAGTATTCATTTGTGGTGGCTTTTGTGCGACATAAAATGTTTCAGCAGCCCCAGAATTTGCACATTTTTGTTTTATTTTTGTTTTCTATTCGTCCCATATGTGAGAGAAATCGCATTCCAGAGCAATATCTATCTATACGTGATTCCATCCTGCATGGCAAATTGCGGTAGGTTTGTGGGTAATACTGATACAATGTGCAGCTGCAGTCCCCAGTTAGCATCCAGGGAAGCACGGAAAAGTGTTAAGTGCATGGTAGTAGACACAGCTTCCGAAAGCATAGTCAGAGATCGATTTTTTTATTCTGTTTTTCATCTCACTGCATGCACGAGAAAAACGAGAAAAAAAGTAAAAAGTTCTAAGAGGTGTAATATTCCCGGGATGCACCTATATTTGCAATCAGCCTCCCACTAGCGCTACATGAAGTCTTTTTAGCAAGGATGTTGCCAACGATATTTTAATTTACCAAGCGATTTTAGAAGATTGGTCCAATGAATTGAAAAGTTTTCATGAAACGTATTACATACCTTACGTATTAGAAGGCAGCCAAAAATCCTAACATTTATGGTATTTATTTCAAATCCCATTTTCAACCACTTTAACCAATAATATAAACATTTTTGAGTTCAGCTGTCTAAATTAAGTCCTTTTAAATAAATTTTCTCCACATCTTTGGTATGGGACTTAACCTTTCAGCACTCGCGCTTACTTTTGTAACGCGAGCACTCGCGCGTTGTACTTTATACAACACATTTCTTTCCAGAATATCTCGTAATACAAATCATATAGAATGTTACTGTCTTCAAAGGCTTTTTCATTGGCGAACAGTTTAAGATTCTCTCACTACGTGGCGCTAGTGTGCTTATTCTCAGGGATATGCTATATCTTAGTATTGTTGTTCAGTAGAACAAAAACTTTTGAATGATGACCAATCGTTCATAATCTCTCCGCTACGTGGCGCTGGGGTGCTACTTATTTTCAGGAATCTTTTTGGTATCCTGACCAGGTAGAAAGTTTTTGACTTCGACATTGTTGTTCAGTGGCTGAAGATCTTTTGAATGGTTACTAGCAGTTTAAATTTTTTTTAATAACCATTTTGAAAGATGTTGTCCTCGGATGAGTTTTTCAGTGGGACAAGACACGTTTATTGATGACCAACAGTTCCAAATATTTTTGCTACGCGGTGCTGGTGTGGAATTGAATTTCCAGAATAAGCTGAATTTTCTTTATTTTTTTTTGTTATTTACTTTCTATTTAATACCTAAGGCTCAATATATTCTTTGTTTTCCCACGGCAATATGCTATATCTTGGAATTCTGACTATGTATATTCAAGAAAAATTAATTCTACTATGCATCAGTATACGTCTCATTCTTCGTTTCTTTCTTTAATATGTCAATTTTACTCTGTTTTCATATCTCAGTTTCCACACTGTTATACTAGAAAAAGTATAAACATCACAGAGAGGAAAAGTGACGTAGATAAATGCACACTAACGCTGCAAAATTGGATATTCCGGTGAAGAAGGTTTCTGTATTCGCCATAGTTGTACAGTAGGTCCAAAGAAAAATGCTAAGATGGAACAGCTGGCTCAAATTTTTTTCAATTACGTTGAGAACGTTACAAGGTTTCAAAGTAATTGAAAAACAAGACAAAGTACGATGCGTAGAACACTTTCTTGTTTGATTTCCTGAAAAGATCAAGCATAACAACAATATTGACTGAGCAGTTACACTGTCATCAAAGTAAGGCTAAATAAATAGCTAAATAATAAATATTTAAAATAGCGAAATAATAAACATATGTAAAATATTACTGGAAGAATATACAGGATAAGAGGTACTGGTTGCCAAACTCTGCCGAAGCCAACGTTTTATCTATCTGAATTATAAAAATAAAAATGAAGGGCAAGCTCCCATCCTCGTACATGCATAGATAATTCGACAGCATGCTGAAATTATTAATTAAATTTATAGAATATTTTTTTATAGACTTTGATTTCTTTTACTACTATTTATTTTAAATATCCTTCTTATCAACATGCAAGCCTTTTGTATTTATTTTAAATATCCTTCTTATCAACAGCAATTTCTGCTAGAATAAAAAATGTGAAGAGAAAGTATTGCTAGGTCCGGGATAGGTCGGGATTTTGGATAACAGGATTGGTTAGTGGCAGGGTTCGTTTTGGTTAACAATTAGCTGTCAAGTGAAATATTTGAAAATTAGTACGGATTTTCGATTTGAACCGATTCAAACCATCAGTAAGGACGCTATTAGGGCCACTCACAAAATCTGATTGTGGTTTTTAATTGGGAAAACCAACTGATATTTAATAATGCTGAAAAGCCGATTTTGATCGATTTAAACCAACAGTAATGTGATAGTGGTATTTCATTAAGAAAACAAGGCAATTCATCTCAACACCTCAGAGCCAACTTGGACCGATCTACACCAACAGTACGGATGCCGCTGAATTAACTTACAAAATGGGACAGTGGTTTATTTGTTCCCAGATTGGGTGGCCCGACGAGCATGGCAAACGAATAATTTTGATCACAATTAATTATTTAAGCCGGCATCGGTGGTGTAGTGGTAAGCGTGACTGCTACTTGGCACCCCAGTTGGTCTGGGTTCAATACCAGTCGACGTCGGTGGTTTTTCTGAGGCGAAAAAATCTGGTCACGTCTTCCTTCAGAATGGAAGTAGAGCCGTTGGTCCCGGCTGATATTCATGAGTCGATAGGTAGGGTCCTGGCGGTGTAGTCGTCTTCCTGGCGTCGGTGTTTGTTACCATGTGAGGAAATAGGCCGACGGAAATTAAAAAAAAAAAAAATTATGTTCCTCACCACGGACTCATCATACCGCGTCTTCTTGCATGTCTTTGATTAGTCGACATTACTCTTCGAGGTTCCCAGTTTTATGGCCTCATCTTGAATGGATGACCCCTTTTTGCGGATGAAAGCTTGTACGATATTCATTTATTTTTAATTTCATGATTATTGAGATTTTCAGCTCTGGGCTGGTTCTTCTCCCGTCGTAGTCACTCAAATACCTTTTGGGTTTTTTCGTAATTTGTCCGGGGTGAGATTTGAGCTCGTGACTTTGGCGTGAGAGGTATGGATGTTAACCACTACGCCGAGGTCACTACACTACCAGCTTGCACGATATATCGGTCTAGGTTTTGGTTCCGGGCTTGGCTTAAGAACAGTTTTTTTCCGCTGAAAGGAAGTCTCCGCACCATACTTTCAGATCGTGCTACAATGGTCCAGTTCTGTCAACTGACTCAGTAAAACGTTGGCAATAGTGCAGCATTTGTGTACGGTTTGTTTGCGCTTTTCTGTTAAAATGCTTTCGGAATTTTTTTCATATAAACTAAGAACAGATGGAAATGTAAACAATGATACATAGTAATGATCACACGAAGTGACCCCGGCGTAGTGCTTAACATCCATACCTCTCACGCCAAAGCCATGAAATTGAATCCTACCCCGGCCAAGTTACAAAAATGCCCTAACAAATATTTGATTGATTACGACCATACATGAACCAGCCCAGGGCTGAAAATCTCGATAATCAAGGAACACAAAAAAATATGCTCAGCTGTTTGAAAGTCATCTGGAAACCACAGTGGCATATCAAAATTGTAATCAGACTTGTGAGACACCCTATATAAACTTCTATTTCTAACATTTATTTGAAAATTGACATCAGTATTGGTGGCGTACTAGAGAAACAAAATTATGGTAATTATCGTAAATTTCGAACAAATTTCGACACCGCTCGACACCGAAGTTGAATTAAAACTAGATAACTTGAAGTGTTTATAAGGACATCATTTTGGGAGGTTTGTTAGGACCTAATATGAGATTGTTTAATAAATCGATGGCAGACGAGTCTGCTGATAGTCAAATGTAGGAAATGTATGGGCCTGGTAGTAATCAATCTAAAAATGTATGGAAATTTTTTTGTTTTTGCTCGTGTGCTAAGTTACCTGGTGAATGAATTCATAGTTGAAAATTTGTTTGAATAATTTACTGACATCAAGTCAGCTATGATTATGAAATTTGGCATGTTAATTTTGTGCATTGTTTTTTTTTTTCAAAATCATCTAGTAGTCCGATTTCTTTTCGTTGTTGTCGTTACAAAAAGTTTTATTTGCCAATAAATGTTTAAGTAAAACAGTCAATTGCGCGTAATCGGTTTACTATCAACCTATACCATCATAGAACGAATAAAAAGAATTAATGTCCCTCTTAGGGACAACCAAACCATATGGTTTTTCAGAATAATTCGAAAAAGTTAAAAAGAAACGGTCTAATGTATTGAACATGTTTGTGCAACAAATGGTCAGACGTAGTCTACGTCAACCATGAGACTGTGCATACAACTCCACTGTTTTTTTTGGCCTGTTTGGGAAAACAAGCCAAAATGCTAGTTGTATAATAGGTCAAGAACCGGGTCAACCCTTACCGAAGAAATATAGGTCAAGAATCGGGTTAGAAACCCTACTGCAAATACAGCTCTCAAGATAACTATATAATGGCGTAATATTCAGGTGATCTACTAACATCTAGGTCTTAGGAACAATTCATAGAATTTTTCGGTTTCATATTAATCTGAACACGCCCATTCGGATTAACTCAATAGTGAGTTGTTGAAATTGACGAGTCGACACATGAAATAAAACGTTATTCGACCAAAAAGATTTCCTCTAATTAGGGTTACTCTATTTTAGATGGAATTGATCCAAAAACGACTCAATTTTAAGTCAAGTAGAGCACCTTGAGACATGCTTCCTTCGTTAGTGTTGCATCGAACTTTTCTCCGCTATCAGCACAAAAATCTACCAGCAAAGCTGCGAAGAAAATGCACTTCATTGTATATACTTTCTCGTGACACTGCTTCCAAAGCTACGACTTGATTTCTCTTCTTTCTTGCCTCACAGATTAATACATATATAGTACAGTACGAAATAACCAGTCTGCGAACAGCTTGAAAATCGCCAGAAAAATTCCCCACGCTTGTGAAGTGAGCGAGAAAAATTGCTTCCCATTGTTAGAAAAATGTGAAACTTTGTATCCTGGAGACATTGCTGCTTGCCAATGGCACTACTGTTTTCTCTATTGTCGCTCGCTTCGGGGGAAATCTATTTTGGGCAGTGTCCAACTTTCAAGCTGGCTGCCAGGCAAACCTTATTCTCACTATCCCTCCCTGAGGCAGAATTATTTGCAAAACAGTCATATTATATGGTGCTGAAATTGAATCGCCCCGGCTGCTGTAGCCGACGACCTAGATCCAGCATTGGTGAAGTAGAATCCCTTTCGGCATTCACGGAACCCACCACCAACCCATATCTGTTTTGTTCGGTCCTTCATTCGGTGAGGATGAGGCACAACAAAAAAGATCATAGGTTAAATTCATGTTGGGGTGTGGTTCTTTGAACGGTTCCTGGATTGGCGTTAAATTTGAAAGCTGGCGGCTAGCCTGTTGTGCGATGGTGACTGCAAATAATATTGGGAAATGGCCTGTTGGCGCTTTGGCGTACGGTTCAGCTCCACTCATGATGATGGCCCGGACGGTCATGTGGTTTGTTCAGCCTTCCTTTTATGTCTGTCTCCAGTGAGTGTATGGGGACATAATTTTCTGAATGAAAGTTCCACATCTCCGTGATATTGCGGGCTAGGGATAAACAGCTACCAAATTGCATTACGCTGTTTCAATGGACGTTCGATTATTGGATCGAAAATTTAATAATCATAATTTAAGAAAGCCTCAGACAGTCTAGTCAGATTTATCAAAAGGAGGCAGTTGTGGTTGTAGAGATCTCCCGAGTGTAAAAGTATAGAAGTTTTCAATACAAAACTATGCAAACCTAATCAGAGATTCGGCAATTCCAGTAGTGCAAAAGTCAGAGAGATTACTGTTTTCGATACATTCTGATAATTTAATGAACCTTTGCATATACATGGGAATATCGTTCACCAATGAGGAGAAAATTGATATCTTTTTTATTGTTATTAATCATGTCCTTTGCGCAACAGTGCAACCGATATTCTTTACGAACGATTAGTTATAATAGCGAGCGTGAACTAAACTCAACACGTACTCGCATTCACTCGATTGAACAATTGTATGAACAACCATTATCTTCACTCCAGCGTTTCAGATAATTAATGGTTCTTTACTTTCATATTACATGGAACACAACATCCAGTCAATTTACGAACCAAAAGTTTATCGATTCCTCGGGAAGCTGAATCAATGCAAATAGTGAATGTAATCATTGAATTCACAGCACGAGGGCGACAAAAGGGATGCAAATAATTCGGGGAATGTGTCTCTGGAGTCTATTCAAAACCGAAGCCCATTGACTACTCTTGTTGTTGAATTGGATATTACGTGCGGCAGTTTGTAACAGTAATATCGATTATTTTATATTTACGTATTTACTTTGCTGCTCGTTGGAAATCTAATAGACCTTTTTCTTGCTTCTGAACGATTTATGATGGAAACAAACTTCATCGAGCTGGTAGAAGATTTTACGCCGTTTAGCACGATGTTTAATTTTCCACTTGATGAATACCGCAGTAAAGCATTCAAATGCGTCTTATGACCTCTTAGAATACCGCTTGACATGATGCGTAGCAATAGTAGTTTACTTTTCTTCTAAGGATTTACAAATTTGACATATCTATTGAACATGTGCCTTTTCAACGATAATACTTGAAAAAATTATCATATTTGAAAAGTATCTGATTTTGTAAACAAAGAGGAGAAGAAAGATTGAAACATTAAATTCTTGAAATCCATGTCACTTTCACGTAACTAATGAACACCAACACAAGCGAAATAACATTTCCTAACATGATGGTGACGCTAGTTTCCGTGAGGGTGCTGAGAATTTTGAGAAATTTACGTTTGAGTCTCTGTTCCTTTCTTTGTTTAAAAATCGGATACGTCGTTTTGAATAAGTTGTAGAGATTTGATAAAAGTGGGCCAACCGTATACAGGGCTGGAAGCAGGTCACTTTTAGTGACTTGGTCACTATTTTGAGTCTAGTTACTAAAAGTCACTATTTGCATCCAAAAGTCACTAAAGTCACTATTTTTTGGAAAATGGTCACTAAAGTCACTATTTTTACACCGCCAATTGAAAAAGTTTAAAACATCGTTTGTACCTATTCTACAATAGTCAACCAAATTAAGCGATCTGGCCACACTATAAAAAGCCTAAAAATAAACACCAAAAAATCTAGATGCCTTGACAAACGCTGTTGGTTTTGTCAAATGCAGAGCGCTGATCGGTCACAGCACTCTAGAATATCTGGAATGCGATGCACGTGGACTCATATTACAACATCTTTCATTATTTTTAATATTTTTTTTACTAACTACACTAAATGGTTAAGTTTTGACATCATTGGTTTATTGAACCTCTTCTCCCAAACCAAATGCCCGCACCTTTGCCTTGACCCCTTTCATCAAATTTTGGGCAATGATAGGATCGACTTGCTTACTTACTTTTAACCACACTTTCTTTAGTTCAAGTTCATTTTCTATCAGTTTTGGAGTTTTAACGAGCTTTGCTTTCATGATTGCCCAAAATTTTTCAATTGGGCGAAGTTCCGGAGTGTTTGGAGGGTTGATGTCTTTGGTACAAAAACTACATTATTATCTTTGTACCGTATTAGACGGGCCGGGCATAGTGGCAAGATGCCAAATCCGGCCAAAACAGTGTCGGGCCATCGTGAGATCTCAAGAAGGGCAGAAGTCGTTTTTGGAGGCATTCGTCCTTGTAGATTTGTCCGTTGATGGTCCCAGAGGTGATGTAGGGCTGACTCATTTTGCCACATCCGCAGATCGCTTGCCAGACAAGGAATTTTTTGGCGAATTTCGACAGCTTCTTCTTCCGTACACTCTCCGGAACGGCCAACTTGGTGGCGACGTAGTGTTCCTGTCCTGGCATTTGTTTGGTGTAGGCTTTAATGTAGGTCTCATCGTCCATCACAATGCAGAACGGTTTTGTGAGCCACTTCCTGTACAGATTTCTTGCACGAGTTTTGGCCACCGAGTTCTGTTTATCGCTTCGGTGTATGTAATCCACATGTAATCCAGAACGTTTCATTGTTTTCTGCACACAAAAAACTGAAACTTTCGCCTTTTTCACAACATCTTTGATCGAAATGTTGGGATAACGCTTAAATTGGTTCAATACCATCCTGGCCTTCTCCGGATTTGATGTGCCACGTTTTTTGCCACTACCATTTTTCCGCTTGGTTGTCTTACGGTGATTGAACGTTTTGATCACATGAGATACGGTTGAATGTGCGATTCCAATCTGTTTTCTGATCCATTTGGGTTTTCGAAGTGAGTGCCCAAAATTTGATTGGTCACGTTCACTACACATTTCAATAATCATCTTTTACTCACACGCTAAAAAGTTACGAACAATTGCGTGTGTCCAAATTTCATCGAATACAGTCTTTAGTGAACCCCATGACGAATCGAACAGGATAGGAGAAAAACAGTTAAACCGTTCTTATATCAAAAAAAAAAAAGTCCATTGAAGAAACTACAGAAAAGAACCGAGTCATTTTTTGATTTATAATCAATTTTTTTGAATATTTTGTTAGATTCAGTTTTTTTAAATGCGGAATACTCTTTTGGTATCCAAATAGTCGAGAAAAGTGGGAACGAATTGTAAAGTACCTATTAGCGGTTACTCACTTAGTAATTCTGAATCTAGATTTGATTGTTCGTATCCCGGCAGTCAAGAGAACTGAATTTAATCATAGGTGAAATCGGGATGCAATTCGACCAGTTTATAAAAGCGTAATAATTTCAGTGTTCCATTTAAACTCGTACATTGAAATTTTATATTTTTTCTAGGAAAATTCTGAGATCAATATTCTTAGTTTATGATACAGTAGATTTAAGAAATCATAATTCATCAATTATTTAAGATTATTCTGACTGTGCTTGACTACTGTTAAACCGAATACTGTTTGGCAACGTTGTAAAACTTGTTAAGAAGAATTTGATCTATACAAAAAAATGACGTAGGACTACGATACTAAATGTAAACCATTAAGATGGTACAATGCAACGTACTTTGAATTAACCCTTTCAGGCCTAATTTATTCAAGCAATTTGGTGAATTCGGACTGATTTGGTGCTCAATAACATAGAAATGATTGAAAAAAGTAGGAAATGTTTATTTTTAATAGATGCTGGGTCGTCCAAACTGCCCAGGAGTTCTGAACTTAAGATCTACAGTTTTTTTTAATCAGTTTGTTTATTTGTTAGGCTCAGGGGTGTGTAACACTTTACGGAGCCGATATTCAATATTGTTGTACACAAAATTTTACTTTTTCTTATTAGTGAAAGAGGGATGCCAATTACTCGTGGCTAGCTCGAGGTTAATGGGTCACATTTTTGTTTGGAAAGGGCTAGGTAGGTAACTTATTTAAGCCATTATTTGCTGCTTTTGGTTGCGACATCTACCAAATCTTCGATCCTTGTAGTCCCTTTCAGAAACTAAGCCGCAGATGGGGGACCACAGTTTGCTGGGCAGGTACAAGTAGCACGGAAACAAAAGGATAGTATAACTGGGACACAATGGTAGGGAATTTACTAGAGTGGAAGGAAGGAGGTTGATAACGTTACACTCTTAGATCAGACAAACAAAGGAATTCGTAAATCGCTTGCATGTAGGGAAGATCACGCATTCCCAAAACATCTCTCTCGCGGAAGGGTTGTCTACCTCGGGCCACTAGGGTATCCAATAGTCGTGTCCTGGAGGCATCATTATCCGGGCAATGCCAAACTGCGTGAGCGATGTCATCATAACCGGTTCCGCACCTACATAAATTGCTATCGACGAGGTTAATTCTGTAGAGATGTGCGTCTAGCGAGTAGTGGTTGGACATAAGTCTTGACATCACACGAATGAACCCGCGACTTACATCCACACCTTTGAACGATCCCGACGAAACATTTGGAATAATGGAATGTAACTAGAATTACTTGTCCAATCGTTTTGCCAACTTTGAAGAGAACTCTGACGTGCTAATGGGAAAAATTCATCATGTGAAATTCTTCTTTCAAAAATCTCGCCTTCTTGTGCGCCCACCTTTGCTAGAGAGTCCGCCATCTCATTGCCTGGAATTGAGCAATGTGATGGGACCCATACAAAGGTAATCTTAAATGATCTTTCGACCAACACACACATCTGCTCCCTTATTTGCGCAAGGAAGTAAGATGAGTGCCTCACTGTTTTCATCGACTGCAGGGCCTCAATAGAACTGAGACTATCTGAGAAGATGAAATAATGGTCTATGGATAGTTCATTTCCATTTGTTCAACCAAGACCAATGTAAAGCCACTAACATCGCTGACATACTCAAAATGTGCGATCAAACCACTGCTAGAAGACATTATTTGCAAGAACATTTCTGAACCATATGAATTGGATATTGTATGAATTATCTATTATCGAACACACTAAAAGCGATAGAATGATATTCTCTAAAACACAGTGTGCGCCAATGACGACGGATTTTGACTGTTGCCAATTTTGTTAGAAAACTACGAATGGATTTGTGAGTATTACCTTCACTTTCGTAATATAAACTAAAGTTAACTTTCAGTGCAGCATCCGGCTACGAACTTCTATTATCAACGGTGTCATTGCTTCACTTCTACGGGATTTCAGGAACCATTGCAAAATGGGCAAAAATGAAACCTAAATCCCATTAATTTATAGGAGGTTCTATCCTAAAAAATACCGTATCGTATGTGGAAAAAAATTCTGGGAATCGAATGGTGTTGGTCTCATTTTGCGTTGACCACAGTAAGTGTCCCATTTTGTCCATTTCTCCCCTAATTTTGAAAGCAAACTAGAATTATTACCCTAAAACTAAACCTGGTGCTACCATATTGAACTCAAATGCATTGTAAATTAGCAGAAACAGTCGAAGAACTGAATGGAACAAATTTTACTCTGATCGGATGTCAGGAAGTGGTCCATTTTACCCGATTTCTCCTCATACATGCATAAGCTCATACAATACCATATTTTGCATTTTATGTATGTAAAAATATTCGGAAAATTGTATGGTGACGGTCTCGTTTAAAGTTGACCTCAAAAAATTGTCAATTTTACGCGATTTCTTCTTATACGGGAAATCGTGTGAAATGGATCACTTTCTGGCATCCGATTAAAGTAAAATTTGTTCCATTCAGTTCTTCAGCGTTTTCTGCAAATTTTCGGTGTATTTTGGTTCAAAAGAGTAGCACCAAGTTCTGTTTTTGAGTAATAATTCTGATTTGCATCCAAAATTAGGGGAGAAATGGTCAAAATGGGATACTTACTATGATCAACTCTAAATGAGACCAGCCGCATTCGATTTCTCGCATTATTTATCAGGGCCCCTACCCTGCGCCGTCTAAATTAATGGAATTTGGGATCAGTTTTTGCCTCACTGTGCATTGGCTATCATAGACGACGGCATTTAACGTCATCGCAAAAGCTCAACTTGCTGGATATCGATTCGATCGATACGTTCAACTTGTGGTCGGTTCCATTCTATTTTATCTGCAGTCCAGTTGCCGTCCATAGTAATAATTTTCCGGTTTGTTTTTAAATTAAAACAAATGTATTCAATAAATTAATCATGAATTTCCCAACAATTGATGGAATTCGATAAGGTTATCTAAACGAATTGGTCTCGGGTCTAAAGTTCATTTCAACATTTCAATTAATTCTAAGCTTATATTTCAATATAGCGATTGGAAAAAATAACAGTTTTGTCAAAGAGGCAAAATGGTTTTAAAATGCTTTTCAACTGACTATAATAAGACAATACGAATGAGTCCTTAAGCGGAATTTTAAAACAGCATTCTACGACTTTATAGTTCGGAATAAAACTTTTGATAGGAGTAAAAGAAATTAAAGAAAACTAGGTTTTTCAAATCGTTATAAACAGGTGTAGGTTCCCATAAACCTGAATAAAATATTAAACCTGTTTAATGCCATAATAAAATCAAATTGATTTGTAGTGGCATTCATACCCAAGTAGCACCAAAAACATAAATCTAAAAGTTATATTTCCATGTGTCATGCTGAAGATCTATAAAAGTGCAATTTGACTAGTTTAGTAATGTAGATGTACGTTTCATGCTATTTGAATATAGATTCACTTATTATGTCATATATTTGTTTGATGTTTTGAGTCACAACAAGTCTCCCGTATTTTAAGAAACAAACATATTCGTGAAATGTCAAATGCCAACAAATCTAACGGGTGTCCACTAAATAATGAGAACGAAAAGAATGGGTCAGGAAAAAAATACCAGTGAAGTTTTGTTCAAACTGATTTATTTTATTAAAAGGGTCAACTTAAATCTTCAAACTAAGTTTAGTGAATATTGTCATATGGTCCGTGGTCAGCCAGTGGCGCAGCTTAGTCGTTATGCTGGAACATGACCGTTGGACGGCAGCCACATCGATTTTTCGGATGCAGCTTTTGATCCTGTTGGTAAGTTGCTTGGTGTTCTTGGCCTTCCAATTATCCTTGTATACCATGGAGCTCAAAAGACCGAAGAAATCCTCGATAGGACGGCACTGTGGCAAATTTGTCGGATTCCGGTCTTTTGGGACATATGGTATATTTTGGCTCTCCAAAAACGTTAGCGTTTTTTTGCGTAGTGCGATGATGCCTTGTCCGGCCAAAACACGTATTTGCCATCCGAGTGATGTTGTTTAAGAAATGGGATGAGTATTTTCTGCAAACACTCTCTTTGGTACACCTCCTGGTTGATGGCCAAACCGCTTGGTTTGAACCACGGCTTCGAAATACCCTTATCGGATATTACGATGTATAACATAACCTTCGATTCAAATTTGTGCTTGAACTTATACATTACTTTTGGAGGAGTAGTAGATTTGTCCTTAGTGTAGAATCGGTCGTTTCCCGGTATCTGAGACTTCGAAAGAGGAAAGTAGCTTTCGTCGTCCAGAACGAAAGATTTTCCGCCGTAATTCCGAGTCATCCAGCGGCATTGGGATTTCACGGTTTGAATCTGCTCATCTGTGCACTCTGGGGATCTGGTTTTCTTTCTACACACTATTCCTTCTTTCTTTAGCGTCTTGCAGATGAGTGACTTCGAACAATGGAACTTTCGGGCTGCTTCCCGTTGACTTACCGAATCCTTGTTGTTGAACATGCTGCGCAGCGAGCGGAGCGTTTTCTCATTCATTATTTTCGCTGGACGGCCGCAACCTTTCTTCCGGGTTACTCTCATGCATGCCAGGATACGGTATACGGTGGATACCGGAACTTTTTCACGACAAAAATGGTCCACCGTGTATTTTTTTCCACGATCTTCGTTCGCTTGAAAGAATTGTACAACGCGCGCGCGCAGTTCTTCCTGTTTCGACGGCATGCTGAACACGACTGAACATGTTAGAGTGAAATAAGAGTGTATGAAAATTTTCTGGAGAGTGCAACGATTCATTCATCTAAAGTGACATTTCTATGCGGCCGTTTTTGTTCTGATGGAAAAGTATTGAAATCATTCTCATTTTTTAGTGGACACCCGTTAGAATAGGGAAGAGAATAGAAAGGAAAAGGGATTAGTGATTGGTAACACGCTATGCGCATGTGAGATTTTCATGGTGATATTCTCACAACGGCCGTTCAGAATGGTTCGACGGATACATATGAGATCATAACAGGACAATGATCCCATCGCATCTTCAAGTGATCATTACAAGCTGTCCATTTGGTTCAGGCACTTTGAACGTTGATGGGGCAGCCGATTCATACATGAAATTTGCCGCGACCGACTCGACAGAACGCCCATACCCTTTCGACGAAGGCAGAGCCTAATTGATTATGTCAGTATTAGTGAAAAAATAATATTGCTGATGCCTTGTACGATCAAACATTATTTGCACGGGTATGATGACGCATTGGCAAAAACTGAAGTGTAATCGACCGATCATCAAAGTATAGCAAATCCATTTAATTTACTTTGATTCACTTTCCTATTTCTGAATTCTCTTATGCTAAAAAGTGTAACTATGTCCCATGGGCGCTTGTTTATATAACGATGATATCGTTTAAGGGGATTCTAATTGTTCCATTTCTCACATGTTGAAATGGTCAAGTGGTAAGAAGACCAACCTTGTAAGCTTAGAGTGGTATGGTAGGTATGGTTCAAACCTAGTCCATGAAAACCTTTTTGAAAACCGACAATGGTTTGTTTTACTGAAGCGCAAGATTTTTTTGTTTTTGACCATTGTCGAACTTAAATTATGTTTCATAGGCTCCACCTTCTGCGCTGTTTCAATTCTATAGTAGTATCCTAAATAGTTTTCGATCATCGAAACGGCAACATTATTATTTGTCACATTAAAGCAATAATGCATACAGTTAAACTTTTCGTGTTACTTGGGTAAAACTTTAATAAAATTTAATAAAGCTGGATGGTTTTGGGAATGATACTTGGAATATTTCGTCAGAAGATCGAGCAACTGAAAGACAACCATCCTGCGATTTTCGATGGTTCATTTGACCACTGCAACACAACGAAAGTAAAGCTTTTTCTAAAGCTTATCATGGCTGGTTTCTGTACAAAACGATCGGTTCCTCTTAACAACATACCATTGATGGATCATAAGCTAACTCGTCTCCAGTCGGAATTGTGATGTTCGTTAGAAAAACTACTATCCTCTACCTATACTAGATTTACCTATCATTGATAACGCCATCGTTTTGGAATCTATATGGGAACCACTCAAGGAGTGTCAGCGGAACCTTTCGGACCTCACCAATAGTTTACATAGAAAGAAATAATGAATTTTAACAGGCGCGTAAAATTTCCAATCGTTTAATTACAAGCCAAAGCAGGTGTAAACAACGAAATTGTTTGCAATCTTTCATACGCCATACAACAATGTTTGCAATCTTTCATAAAACAGACTAGATTTAGGCGTTATCTGGCTTAAATTTACATGAAAGATCCCATTTATTCTTCCAAATCTAGCATACCCCTCAATTACATTCGATAACGCAGACAATTAAATGTTTCTTTCTATCTGTGTACCTATTGGTGCAAACTAGTAAGGCCCTCCTAGCTAACGTAGTAACCGAAGACCTGGCTTTCAAAACCACCAGGTTTTTCGCTCTCGGATACACGACATGACAGGAGTAGAAATACCCAACGTTGTGTCAGCGACCTAGGCTGTGCAACGGGCATGGGACTCTACGTGTCCAAAAGTGGCCTGTCGTATCGAGCGATTGTGTGGAGCAAAGGAGGAGGCTGAGGAAATTAGGCCTGGCGGTGCCTCCCGTATGAGGGTCAAAATTTGCTATTTACGGACGGTTCGTTGATCGAAGACGACGTTGGTTACAGGGTGTCTGAGGAGATCATAAGCCACTGTGACCGGTTATGTAATCTCTGTGTTATCTTCTCAATAGAGGCTTATGCGCCCTTGAAGGCATGTAAGTTGTGAAATGGGACTCAGATTGTTGTGTTCTTGGACTCTGCCAATTGTCTATCTGCATTTTAGCAGACCCCCTTCACTTTTTCTAAATTTTAGAGACAGATAGCAGCGCCACTCTTGTCGCCAACGAGGTAACGTTGAACTACATTGATAGACGAAAGAATCATACACATAGGCATGCCCGAACACGTACAGCGAAAAGCAAAATTAATAGCACAAAATTACCATTTCCTCTCGAACATTGATTCGTTTCATGGCTACTAATGAATATCCATAGCAGATGCTCTTATAAGACTCCGGTTTTTGGTTTTGCTGGTTTTACTAATGGGACACTCGAAAACACTTCAACTTTGAATCAAAACAATCAAAACAAAACCATCAACATCTCGACTATCAAATAAGTGCACGCACACTATGATCCGTGCTAGTATATGTGAACGTATGATCGAATATTTCAATGTACTGTCGCCAGACGTCGTTGCAATCATATCAAAAGAGTAAAATAATATCTGGGACATCTTGTTCATTTACCATCTTTGATTTTAGTATAGGCAGGTTGGACACCCGTGGCTGTTAGAGGCGAACCAGCTAAACTGGAGGATATTTTCATACCCCTACAGTGATGTTCCCTCTTGGGTTTGCACAATAACTGTTATGCATTCCTACATTGCATAATTAGGGAATATTACACATAATCAAGGATATGCTCAACCCTCGAGATCACACGGTTTTGATTCAATTTGGCCTACTGCCAAGGATGCGGAACTAGATGTTTCTCGTCTACCTGCACGGGCACAATTGAATCAATAAAACAACACAATATATCCTAGTATTGTATAACGACCATAGTAAATAGAGAGCTTTCAATACTAAAGTATCTGAGAGCAGTGGACGTATACGACAAGGTATAAGAAGGTTATAATAGTGCTGCTGACTACAGTTACTTACCTGAGAAAGGCCGCTGTAGACAGTCTATGGTGATAAGATCGAATGTCGATACACGAGGAAGTTACCGGGGAGCGCATTATTTGGCTCGAATGAACTTAAGCCGTATAGAGCAGACGAACAGTAGAAGATTATGGACAAGATCGGTTTTCCAGGGAAACTAACTGACTGATCAAGACAACATTGGATGGGGTATAGTGCCTTGTTATGATATCGGGTGCGTTATCGCAGATGTATAAAATACGCAAAGTACTTCAGTGAGGCTTTCCTGCGTCTTGTTCAACATGGCACTAAAAGGTGTTATGAAACGTGGGGGCTTTAACGTGTGAGGCACACCAGTGTGAAACTTGAACCAGAAAAAATAATGGGTGACACTGCTAACATCTCAGCTGAAATATTCTCGGAAAAAGAAATGGTGGCCATCGATATTTTAATAGTACCTTTCGCAGTTCTCTAAGTCAAGGCGCCCACTGATGTGGCGTAGATGTGACACCGGTTAGATTGTCAAAACATCTTGTTAACGTTCGTTTCACGCCACAAGACTCGATGTTTTGATATATTATGTGTCTAAGCCGCAACAAACAAAGTACTTCGATCAGCGCTGCAGGTTATTCGTGATGGTTGACCAAATGATGCACGATTCCTAGATAACCCGAATGCTTGTCCTTACTTCAACAGGCGAGAGTCATTAACCCAAGTTGACGGTTGTGTTTTGTTAGACGACTTAAGATACTTAAGTTTTTTCGTGGGTGGACGTCTTGGCATGATACGCATAATGTCAATGACTGAAAAAACACCAAGTCACCCATTCGAGTGGCGCATGACTTGAGAACCCCTGTTAAACACAAATCATTAACCATCCACTTCGAAACCAAATAGCACCGAAAATGCTAAAGAATGCAATTGAAACCATATGTGACAATTGCCGCACAGCGATACCATACACCGATAGAACTTATTCCATCCTTTCCTTTCCACCCCTTGTGTGGCCGTACCCAAGTGCACTCAAACGAGTGGCTACAAATAGCACAACTCAATATGTCTGATAGTCCATCGAAATTCTAACAGACGCAGCAGTCAAGAACCTTTCCAAAAGTCACTCCAGCCGTCTCGCTCACCCATATACAAACATAGGTTAAGACCACATTGTAAAAAGCATATATAAATGAATGACTTTGTTTTAACAAAAATCAATCTTTGACCAAGAACTCACTCTGTCAGTCTTTCGGCCTGAACCGGTAGTTTCTATCTTAGTTCGGTTACCGACTTAACTAATAGAGAAAGCCTTCTCCAATCAAAGGCACGGCGCCCATCACACGAGTAGACCATCTTTCGCGATATTAGCCGTACCAAGAATCACTATCACAGTTCAAGACATGTTGTGAAACACTTGGCATGGCATCCGCAAGTGCGTACGGTTTCGTTCCATCCATAATTGAACGGTTTGTTGATACGCTGAAGCAGACATGAAAGAAGCTGTGCAAACGTTCCTAAAAGTCTACCGGTCCACACCAATGGCGGGTCTCGTCAATAAGCTATGTTTCATCATTGCTGCTTGCTAAACTGCAAATGTATTGCATTCGAACTGAATGACCATTTCAACAAGAAGCTTGGTGTAATTTCTAGTTAGTTCGTTCCCGGAGATACAGTCTATGCTCAAGCCCACCAAGAAAATACCTGGCAGTAGCACATTTATTTATCTGGAGAATTTGCAACGGCTGAGATGGTTCCAGTTGAAGAAACGCCGTTGCTGATAGAAGTCCCTACAGTGAAGCATCTTCCGTTATTTTCCGACGGATTTGACCTTGATATTCAAGCAGGTCAACCGGAATATGAGGAGTACTTTTTGAGTGATCAGACCAGTCAATATGAAGATGCTTTTCGACAACCAGATCCGGTTTCCAGTTCCAACGTTCGTTTATCCTTTAGGTGTCGGGGTCAACATGACCCGGAGTGGATTTTGAAAATGCTCGAGCTTTCTAAAATAAGCATCTAGACGTTTGAATTTTCTTGACTTTTCCTAAATCATCGGAAGGTACGTTTCTACATTAACCACATTTTTTTTTACATTTCTGAAGGGCTATTAAAAAAAAGTTACGAAGGTGTTTCGGGTCATATTGACCCGGATTTCAAACTCACATTGTAAGTTTGACCACATGACCAAATTTTTAAGTCATTATAAGATTGGTCACAAGGAATCTGTGCTGGAAGACGGCATGTTTTGCCGCGATCCGTGAAGTGGAGACCGATACAAATTTACATACTTTTCGACGATTCAAACTGCATGACTTTTCATGAATAGCCTACTTCTAGCTTTAAAATGCACCAACGACCATGTTGGTCATTCCGGGACAATCCCTAAGGGAAACCTTTAGGAGGGGACAAATACGAATTTTCACCGGAACATGCACTTCGACGGCACAAGCTTTATGATTATTTATAAGAAGTCTACTTCTAGCCTTGAAGTGGCCCAATAAATAGATTGGCCATTCCGCAAAAAAATCGGTTGCCCCGGGGGAACCGTTTGGGAGGGGACGAATACAGATTTTTGCCGAAACGTGCTTTCCGACGGCTCAAACTTCATGATTTTTTATAAGTAGTCTACTTCTAGCTTAGAATTGGCCCTGACTATATAAGCCATTCCGGGACAATCCAGATGCATCGAGGGAACCTTTTAGGAGTAGACAAATACAGATTTTCGCCGAATCATGCCTTTCGCCGGCTCAAACTTCATGCATTTTGTTAAGTAGTCTACTTGTGGCCTTGAAATGGATCAATGGCCATATTGGCCATTCTGGAACAACCCGGATACCCCGGAAAAACCCTTTACGAAGGGACAAAAACGAATTTTCGCAGAAATTTTTCATCAATAGCCTTATTCTACCACTGAAATGGTTCAATGACTATATTGATCATTCCTTTTTTTCCATTTCCTATTCAATGCTATCAATATGCAGAAATTAAAAATGCAGATGAAGCATTCGAGTGGAATCCCAGCATCTTCCACAAAAGAACCCAATGCCGTATTTTCAGTCTTGGTGAAGAATGTGTTCTGATTGCATCGATGGTGTAGTGGTAAGGCTTGAGTCACTTGATATCTGGACAGACTGTTTATCTACTGCACTGACAATTTATATTGTACTGTAATAATTAATGTTTTAAGAAACCGACAATTAATATTGCATTACCACTTCCACATCCGACGTTGCAACGGTTCAACGGTTCAAAATTCGTGAAGTCGTTAAGAGTTGGGTAAATCGACCGCGTGCAGCGTTCTCAAACATTTCCGTGAGCGGTATGCAATCAATCGGCAGCATCATTGCAAGCGTTGTAGTGGAACATATGATCGGAAGATGTATTTGAATGTATTGAGATTAAGAGTAAACCAAGGGCTGTCGAGTTATGATATCGCCAAGAAATTCAATGCCACCAATAGCGCAGTCAGAAGAATTTGTTAGCGTGAAGGATTCGTCTGTGAGAAGGATTTCCTGCCAGTAAGCAACCAAAGCAGAATTTAGCAGCCAAAAGACGTGTTCGGAAGTTATACAATGATGTTCTTACGAAGTGCCACTTACGGTACCTGCCGAACCTCGCGTCGTATGGTCATTCTTCCGATCGAGAAAGCCAGGCCAGGACTGGGGTTGGAACGTCTGGGGCCGGCTACCCCAGATAACGAAATTATGGTATATTTTGACGTCACGACCCTTTTCCTTACTGTACCGATCAAGACGCAAATAACCTTCTTGGAAACTGTCTTTTAAAACAAGTAGGTTATACAGCATGGAAGCAAAATGTGCGGATGTACCTTAAGCTGAGTCGACTTTGCATGGAAGAGAACTACTTCACTTTCAGAGGTTCATTCTATAAACAATTAAAAGGAGCCTACATGGGAATCCCTCTATCCCCATTCCTCTGTGAACTATCTATGGTGAATCTATAAACAATCCTAAAAGCGAAAGAATTACTTCCAACTCGTTGGTGGAGATACGTCGACGACATCTTCGCCGTAGTGAAACAAGAGGATCTCTCCTTAATTCTTAAGAAATCAACAATCTCACACAAAGACTTAATGTTTACTCATGAATTAGAAAAGGATGGGAAACTTGCATTCCTCGACCTTCTAGTAGTGAGAGAACCGTTGTCATCATCGTCTTTAAAATTTGAATCTTCAGAAAATCCACAAACACCCAAAGAGTCATCCCTTACACTTAAAAACACTTTTTCAGGCATAAAACGGCCCACTTTCCATCACATGATCCACCGGATGTTGACCCTTCGAAACTTTCAGACTCAACTGGTTACGAAAAGAGGACAATTCAAGCTTTCATCAACAAAATAGGATAAACATCTTCGTAGGAAATCGCAAACAACGCTCTTCGATTCACCTGAACCCGTGAAACGTGTATCCGCCCTTTCGATAAAGATATTACGTAAAAGCTGAAACCAGGACTTTGGGTAGTTTGGGTTGGACCTAGTTTTATCTAGTAGGCACAATCAATTCGTATCGGCAAAGATTCACTACGGTATATGAGGCAGAGCAGGGCTATACAATATAAAGTGTAAACACTGCAGCAAAATATATGCAGGTCAAATCAAGAGAACCTTTGCAACAAGGTTCAAAGAGCATCTAGTGGGGGTGACTAATGCTGTCAAACAGAATGACAAAAGACTTTCACATAACTTCAAATCGACAGTTGCAGAACGCATCTTCACGAAGAATTACGACGTAACGATAAATGACATCACGATTTTACGGACTACCGATCTACACCCTGAAAATTAGACGTCGTAGAAAGTTTAGATATCTACAAACTACAAAACACCAATTTATTAAACAAAGATCAAGGCAAAGGGAGGGTACACATAGCTCTTTAATTTAGTATTAGTACCTAAACGACAACAAAGAATACGCAGCGGAGCACCCGCTGCTGTGGAATAACAAGGTTCGGTACAAGGGAAAAGGCGATGTAGATATTAGTATAATTTTTGTATGTAACTCAGGATAGGTCAGGCAAAATGTTAGGTGGGGAACAAGTGTTTGTACTTAGAAAATAGTATATATACGCAGGTGGCGAAGGTTTTCTTTGAGTCGAGTATTATTTTCATTCAACCGTTATTAGGATTTTAAAGATCTCCGTAGGCTCACTTCTGTCTAGCCACCATTGCTTTAACTCACAATCTTGCCAAACAGTGGATAAAGATTAAAAAATAAGGACGATGAAGGCACGATTCGTTTTCCTCGCCCTTTGTCTTTTGTCTCCAACCACTGCCGTCTTGTCTCGTTTTTCTCGGCCCCTTTCGTCCTATATCTTATTGAGAGAATGCTCTGGCCTGTGCTGCTTTGCGTCTTTGGCAGTCCTTATTCTGCTTCCGTGCCGCTTGTTAATGTTGAATAAGTTTAAATTAATCCTCAAGGATTAATGTTGCCACTTCTTCTCCTATCAGCTTCCTCGCATGGATTGAGGTTTTTTTATTTCAAAGCTACTTTTGATATGTGAAGCGCACACCGTACTAATAGGCAGTGGTTCCGTTGATATAACGAGGCAAAAATATACTTGACATTAGAAACTTTCTGCTGCGCCACTGGAAAAGTTCAACTGTTTGGTTTGATTGTGTGTGTGTGTGTGTACGTTGGTTGTAAGTCCAGCTACCCGTTATAGTGGTTGCACCATCTGCACATGTACAAATCGTGATTTAGAGAAATGTCACATTAAAGACAACTAGTTCATTATATCTGTACTCTGATAAATCTGATGGTGAAAAATTTATATAAGTTCAAGGAAATGAAATCCACGCAGTGAAAGCCAGGGGCAGTATTGCGGAATCTGAACTGGAAGATAATGTTCGATCGTAGCCTTTATTCATCATGTTCATTTTCATCACATCTTCTTTCTATTCGAATTCCGCGATGTGGCCCAATGGATTTTTAAGTGAGCAATAAACAACAAAGTAAATTATGAAACAATATAGGGTAAGAGGATGTAATGTTAGCTTAGCTCCTTCATTCGGCCTATGTACCAAATGTGTCATTAATTTAGCAATAATCAACAAAATCATGTTGCTTTTTGGATGACCGATGTAGTCCAAAGCAATTGAGACAATATTAATTAACTTATAGTTGTTTACTTCCGCGTTATTTTCGATTTCTTGAACTTTTGGGGCATCATGATTTTACTGGTTAAGCTGAACAGATGACCTACACGATCTCAAGTGATCTAAATTTGGCTTAATTGAATCAACATATACAGAATATACAGAAAATAGTTACACGTTACGAACTAACAGTTCATAGAGCCAAAATAGCAATGATTTTACAAGAAAATCGTAGACCCAATGTTGGGGACATAATTTTTTGTACCAAACGTCTTATAAAACATATCTTAGCAAGTGTATAGCGAGTTCAATTTTGCTTTCAGGTCAAATACCTTATGAGTTATAATACAAAATGTAATCGATCATCGCATAATAGGATGAATTAAGGGACACATCCCCTACCAGCCATACAAGCAAATACTTAAATCAGCAATGTAAGGTATCAATCGCTAGCATCTCGGAAAAACATTCTCAGATAATTGGATTGCAAGTCTGAACTTGGATTTGAAATTAAAAAATATATAGTTACTATGCGATACAAAACTTTAAAATGTAAATTTGCACTCCATCGCTAACAAGACTTGGGATTTCATTAAGATTTTGTTAATGATGATGATTATGAAAATTATGTTTATTTTTTGTTATTTGGGTTTTCCGTACATAATTGGTACTCTTGTTTAAATTCTATGATAATATTTGAGTTTTCTAGTCATACCACTTGTTCTTAGATAAACCACATTTGTAGTTTTGGTGTGGTGTGTGTGTGTGTATGTGTGTATGTACAATCCAACTTCCACTGTCCGGCAGTGCTTTTGTGGAAGAGATGTCTGCAGTTATCATTAATATTGTTCTTGTTCTAAAGGGTGTCCGCGGTTAAATTGCATCACTTTAAACTCGTCCTCAAAAACAAGTCTCTTGACCGATTGTCATGAAATATTCAGGGAATAAAATACAATGTATAATCTTGGTTTAAGTATTTTTGCTTCACTGTATTTTTTTTAACAAATCCAAAAGTCCGAATTTCTTGAATGCATAATTTTACTTGTCGCCGACCAGGCCAACTGCGTAGCATGTGCCGCAGAGAGTACTCCAAGAAATAGACCGATTTCTGACAGAGTATCTGAAATCACTCTACTACTAAGAATGAAGGGAAGGAAGAAAGCGTGGACCTCCCGTACCAAAAGCTTCAATATAGAATTAAATAATGTGATAATTTGTATGTTATCGTTGGGAGCATAGATTCTAGAAAGATTAGTTTATGTTCCCTTTGCCTGCGGGTGGATTTTTGGCATTTGAATCAAAAGTCTGGCGCTTTATCGCTCATTGAAATTGAGATTTTAAATTTAAAGGATAATACATTTAGTTGTGTGCTTTATAATAGTCTGATTATAACAACATTTAGAACAATCCACACTACTCCAACCAAAACTACGATTGAGGGACCTGATTAAAATAAGAGTCCGTAGATGAATTTTCCGCCTTCTGGCAACTTTGCCTTCATTGACTTCCAAGCTCATCGATTTAGCATCACCAGGAGGAGACCTGGTCCTTTACGCAATGATTTCATTATCTCCAATCCGCTCAAACAATCGCAATGTTTTTTGAAATAGTGGACGGATTATTATAATTTGAGATAACTCAATGCAGACGTCTTTCAAATTTGGCAGATCGACAGGCAATCGATGAAGACCCACCTGGTACGTCATAGCAAGATATTTAGAGGCGGAAGTTTTGATGAGCTACCAAATAAAAAAAAATCATGGTGACATCATAATGATGAAAAGTGTAAATTGAGACCTCATTCTTCACTTTAGAGTAATACATCTGATCGAGTTTTTTGAGTTTCTCAATTCTTTAGCCGCCGTGACCTCTTTGGTTAAGATGAACAGTTTGTCTGCGCCTTTTTGAAATTTCCCAAATATTACTTAATTGGATTCACATATTTTTAAGGCATCCTACATATACAGAAAAAAAGTCACAAGTTCTAAGTGAAGAATTTGAATGAAAAATAAACAGCGCATAAACAGCGTGAATTATACGCAAGGACCTTTGTTTTCCTATGTTTCAAACTATGTGGCCTATTATATTCATAAGATTGTTTAGTTTTGCTTTTGGTAAAAAATCCAATAGGGATGGATCAGTTTGCTGCTTATCAAAACCAAAAGAATAAAATATATTTCAGTTTAATCCTTATGTTCTGATTATTGCCTGATCGTTCGATCCTAAGGGAAAATCATTGATGTGCATGATCATAACAGATCACCCAAGATGGCTATTCCGTGATTGCCAGATCAGCTGAAATTACTCAGAGAATCAACAGATGATGCTTGGGACTAACATACATTCTCAATGTGTAATAACTGTTGATCCCAAACTAAGGCAATATCGGCGCTGGCCCCACTCAAATGCAGGTCAAATATGGAAAAGGTAGGAGTATGTTGACGTGATACGCGCTTTATTGAAAGCCGAGGAGTCCTCCTCACTCCCACGAGAAATCACTGGGATGTTGGATAGTTGGGAAAAGGTTAGCAGCAGGGTTCGTTTTGATAAACGATAAGGTATCTCGTGGAATATTCAAATATTAATACCGATTTCAGGTTTGAACCAAATTAGAACAACAGTAAGAATGCTATTGGGGCCACTCACAGAGTGTGATGGTGGTTTTTCATTGGGAAAATAAAATAATTTTTAATGATGCTGGAAAGCCGATTTCGACCAATTTCTATCAACAGCAACTCACAAAGTGTGATTGTGGTTATTCATTAGGAAAACAAAGTGGGATGGTGAACGAGTAATATGGTTCACAATCAATTATGTTCCTCGTCACCAGCCCCCAACACACCCGGCGAGCCATCACGTCTCACCGGGAAGCAGCTTTAGTGTTTTGTTTCTGTTTTTTGGTTCACTCGATAACTCGCGCCGAAGAATAGGTAACCAAAACAAAAGAAAAAGCAATAAGTGAGGTAGTAAAATATTGCGCAACAAAGCATCGACACAACCGTTCACAGCCGATGCCCGACGCAGACCCATCATAAGTAAAAATCATTTATGTTCTTTAAAGTTATTTTTTTGTTTATATCATCTATAAAATGTACAATAAATAGAAGAAAGTATCAATAAGAATTAGATATCCAAAATAAGCAAAAAAAAAATTCACAAAGACTGTTTTTATATAAAAAAAAATAGCAAATGCTGCAAAGTTAAATTCACGAAAAGACCCAGTATGATGCCCAAAGGCCGATATTACATCCTTCGAGTACTTTTACCTATATAAAGTGTATTTTTACATGTTTTGTTGCATACTAACGTAAAACGAAAAAAAAAAATGTTTTCGACCGTTGCATATTAAAGGTTGTACAGAATCAAATTGCACCACTTTTAAATGTCTGTATCACTAGCAGATGTGCAATCGTTGCTAAGAAGGAGTTGGAAGAACAGCAGTGGCGCAAAGAAATCTTGCACACGTACCTCGTAAATCCAGATTTTTCTCATCGTGCCATCAGCAGGAGGCTGGGATTGGTACATTCTACGGTGTCTCGTGTTTTAAATTGGTACCACGATCGGACCATCGATCGGAAAGAAAAAAGTGTCAAAAATGGATCTTCGTATAGTGTTAAGGATCACAAGCGGGTAGTTCAAGTTTCAAGAGAAGCCCCAACAGTTCAGTTCGAGATGTGGCGAAGAAACTGAATCTAACCAAAACTGCTAGATGCGAAAAACGTGAAGGACTACACACGTACAAAGTCCAAAAGGCGCCTAATTGCGAAGAACGGCAGAATACGGTAGGTAAAACACGAGCACGGAAGCTCTACACCCAGATGTTGAGGAAACCACATTGCCTCGTTATGGAAGATGAGACATATGTAAAAGCAGACTTCCGGCAGCTTCCGGGGCTCCAGTTCTTCACTGCTCATCATGAATTCGATGTCCCTGAGGATGTTAGAAAGCAGCAGATGTCAAAGTTTGCCAAAAAATATATGATTTGGCAAGCAATTTGCTCGTGTGGAATGCCTCCAAAGGCGTCTACTTCCTCTTTTGAGGTCACACGATGGTCCTACGATTTTCTGGCTGGATTCAGGCTTGTGCCATTACTCGAAAGAGGTTTTGGAGTGGTACAAGGCTAAGGAGGTCAATTTCGTGCCGAAGCATCGCCGGTACTGTGGCCAATTAAAAAGTACTGGGCCACCATGAAGCAGGCACTTCGGAAGCATCCTAAGGAAGTGAAATTGGAGGAAGATATGAAGAAAAAATGGATTGCCACGAAAAAAAGTTGGTCCAAATGTTGTACAGGACCTTATGAAAAGTGTAAAGAAGAAAGTTCGTGAATTTTGATATGAAATTGAAATTGAATAAAACAAACATGGGAAAATATTCATAACATGTTTAATTTTACTCCCTGTAAGTTTGAAGATGATTGGTTGAACGGGCGAATTTTGCCGAATATTTGTTTGTGTCGCAATTTGATTCCGTACACCCTTTAGGCTGATGTATGGACCATGTATCCTACAGAATTAGTTTGTTTTCAGGTTAGAGAGATTGCCGGTAAATGTATATTTTTTATGCATTCCTCCACACTCGGCCAAGGTTCGATACGATAGGATGGTTTCAAAACCGTGGGAATCCCGAGAAAGCGCAAATTTTGAAGCAAAGGACGAGGCAAGTAACGGAAGCATGAGCATAAAGTGAATGATATTCGTTGAAAGCATAAGGAGGATTGACATTGTATAAGCTCGTCCTTTCTTTGTGTCATGTTGCTTTGAGTAGAAATGGCATGAAGAAAAAGGAATTAAAGGGGATTTTAGGAAGATAGAGATCTTCCGTTCTTGTTTATATAGAAATCTTCCAAGTTGAAGTTGCTTTCTCATGGGCGATTTTTCAGTGGGTATCATAGTAGCATAAACTGGCGAATTGCAACGGAGAGGAGGATATAAGATTTGATTACAAGTGCTTATCCGTATTAGCTAAAATGGCAATCTCGTTTCTCGTGGCCACTTTCATTCGATATGGTTCATAAGAGTTTTGTTTGAAATCCATTTTGCCAGTTAGAATGTAATCTTCAAAAGCATAATAAAGCACTTTATTGTTTAGGTTTGAGAGCAAGCATGATTGAAAATATACGGTTGTTAGCCTAACATGTCTAGCTCTTTCTCCAGTAAATTGGCCAAATTTCCTTCTTTTAATCGTTTTTCATTATTAGTAAAGGCAACGCAAACTTAGGCTGTCCAAATTCGAACTCGAAAGCTGATTTACAGTCATGGACTGAACCGATTTGGGTACAGTAAAATATCCTAGACTGTCCTCGTTTCGTTATGGCATGCAATAAACGCATGCGACCGAAGAAACAAATTTAGTTTGAAATGTGCTTTCAGAAGATTCATCAATAAGTAGGAATAATTCAGCAACCATTCGCTTGCGCAACGTTGATATTACCGGTATCGAACTTCGGAATGCACTTGATGAACTCACCTGATGGTCCAGCTGCAGTTGGTTTCCGAAGCCAAATTCAATAAGCATTAAGCCTGTCTCTCTTCGGTATACGCAAATGCTGTATATCATCAACAGATTGCCCTCGGTGCATGCACTTCTGCCGGTTCCGGTCTGATTCGGAAATGTGCACTCTCCTGCTGATGATGAGCTGAGGCTGGTTCTAGTTTATTATTTATTTTTTCATTACGGTTGTTGTCACCTTTTCAACCTTCCGTGGTCGCGTTCCACTCTACCGTCGGATCGAGAACGGATGTATTGGCTTGCTTCCAAAATTGTTATTTAATGGTAACGTGAGCCGATTGAACATTTATTAGGATAGCTATTCCTGGGCCCATTATTGTCACTGAAGTTTTTTTTTCTAGTCGATCGTTCGCTTCTACTGATAGTGATAGTGTCGGTGCTATGGTATATGTTTCGGAGCCTATGCAAACGGATGATGGGATGCATAGATGAGACTTTTATGTCATCATAAATCATGTTCGGGTCGTTAATGTAATCCCATGATTTCCATAGTACTAGTTATGAACAGAGGACGGGGTAGTGATTTCGGTATTCTGGATGCGAGAAGGGACTATTCGACTTATCATGTATCATTATTGGTAATGATTAAATCACAGCAAAAATCGTTAGCCAAATCAAGCGTAAACCACGTAATTGTTTGAAATCTTCGTACACCAAACATGATTTAGGCGATATCTGGGTTAAATTTACATGAAATATTCCACGAAATACATTTATGGCAAATCTCCATTCCCTTTATGTCCATTAGATAACGCAGAAAATGACATGTTTCTTTCAAACTGTGTATATGTATGTGCTTACGTGACGATTGGCGTTGAGATATCATTAGATCGCTCATAACTACACAAAAAAAAAGAATTTGAACAGTTAACCCTCGTTTAGTTGCAGGCCAAATCAAGCGAAACAACGTAATTGCATTCTTTCATACAGCATACAACATTGTTTGCAGTCTTCCATACAGCAGACCTCATTCCAGCAATATCTGACTTAAATTTACATCAAACAGCCCATTAATGTATGCCAAATCTAGTATTCCCTTCATGTGCATTAGACACATTGTGAAAGGGAAGGCTAGATTTGACAAACCTTCATAGGATGTTTTATGTGAACTTGAGACATAAATAAATGAAATCACAGCTGTTGTATGATATAATGCAAACAAATTCGTTGTTAATGCTTGATTTGGCTTGAAATTGAACGAGGAGAAATCACAGAGAACAGAAATCCAGGCTAGAACATTTTTTTCTCAATTTACTGTGTAAATTTTTAAGATCATACCGTTGGAAAATCAGCGCCGCCTACTCTAGGTTTCACCAAACTAAAATTGACCGACTATCAAATCTCAAGGCACGCAGGTGGCGCCATCCAACATACTAATCATCAAAACTAACGGAAACAAGCTGTAATTTTAAAAATGGCAGTAACATAAATTTACACACGGCGGGCACTCTAGCTTGGACGTCTGTTCTCTGTGGAGAAATTATACGCATCTGTTAAAATGCAGTATTTTTGTTTGTTATTGCAACAGAAAAATTAAATATTTCTTTTTGTGTAAACCTATCCCATTGCAGTTTGATATTTATCAAGCTTTCAACCGGTATTGCGTGAGGATTTGAGAAACAGATTTATTATATCGAGTATTACAAAACGCCTAATTGAAAAAAGCGCTTCATACTAAAAATTAATTAAAAAAATACTTGTACAACATGTTGGCGATGTTTAACCTCCATTTTTTGTTTTACCTGCTCTTGTCGCATTTCTAATGTTCTACGGCTATAGAAGCATTGAACAAACATACAAATGTACTGAGACATGTCAGATTTTCTCTCGGTTTATTCCGTGGGATGATTATTTTTTGAAAGTTATGAGCCTGATCAAAAAATATACCCAGTGGAAAATGAGGCAAATCCGTGTTGTTCCGTAAAAATAATCGAAATTCCGCAAATCCGTAGATTTGCCTGTTCCGTGGGTCCAGCTCCCTATCTGAGAGGTACTCCCGGCTTAGATAACAGATCATAGAACGAACGAAAAGGAACAGTGATGTTAGATTTCCCCTTGGTAATTCGCATTTTTCTAATATGATGAGAGAGAGGAGGAGTTCGGGGTGCTCCTTGGCGCGGGAAATTCCGTAGAATTTTTCTACAGATCAATATTTCCGCAATAGTCGGCCATTTACATAGATCTACGAGATCTTGTTTGGCTGATGAGAAGAAGCATTGTGTGTTCAAGGCGCCGACAAGGGATATCAGGCCTTCAACTAAGAAGTATGTTTCAGGGACATACAGTGATTTTTATGCTACCGTATGAACAGTAAAAATTACTACAAAATTTGAGATCATTTTAATAATTATCTGATGTTAAAACAAAAAAATAAAAGCGAAAACGAATAAAATTTTCGATTGACGCAGAATAGCTTCGAAACCAGCAAGTAATGGCTTAATTGTTAATGCTCAACATCATATAATTGTTCGTTACATTCGTTACATTATCATTTTACACTGTCCGGTAAGTCGTCAAAAATGTATGGAGTAATAATGGAAGAGATTTAGGAGGATTTAGAAATCAGGCCATTCGTTTGGAGTTTGTACCGACATGGCGAGTAATTGTGGGAAATTATTATACTTCACACTCGTTTAACGGATTGTCCCAAGCTTACAAAACGCTTGAACGTTTGATAAGTGGTAACCATCACAAATAAAGATGATCGCGAACCCCTTAGTTGGTGATATCAGATTTTTAAAATTAATTGATTATTTACTAATCGATTATTATTTTTTTGCTTGCAACTTAAATCGATTAATCATCATCATCAGAACTAATCGCTCACGCACTTCTTCTAAAATTTCGACCCCTAGCTAAGGCTAGTTCGCCGACTGGCTGGATGATCCACTGCTCCGCTGCTACGTTCGAGGGTGGTCCAGCAGTTCCGGTCAAGGAAACTTCCGCATTGATGGTGCCCCGACTACCGGCGGTTATCGCAGGGGACGCTAACGCGCATTGCGCCGACTTCGTCTTCGGGTTGCAGAGGTGGTCCCACAGTTCCGGTGGTGGATGACGTCCGCACTGGCGGTGCCCTACATACCCGAAGCTCTTTCTTCTTCTTTCTTCTTTCTTCAGCAGGCTGGCTGTTCGATTGCCGAGGTCGGCCCGACGATTCCGGTTGGCAGAAGACATCCGGTTCACCGAACACTGCTCACTGCGCTGGATACTCCTCAGAACCGGCGCTTGTTTGCTGGTCCCGTTTCCATTTACGCTGTAGCTCCGACAGTATTTGTGTCACGACTCTGCTTACCGCGTTCCACGTGTCTTCCTCGTTACACATTCGCTCTGCGATATTATCCGGCCTTGGGGTAGGCATTCCCCTTCGCAATTCCGCAAACCTGGGACAGTCGAACACCACGTGCTCTGGAGTCTCCTCTACGTTGGCACACGCCGGGCAGAGAGGTGACGACGCATGACCACACCGGTGCAGGTATTGGCGAAAACAGCCGTGCCCGGACAGGAACTGTGTGAGGTAAAAGTTCACCTCTCCATGCTCCCTGTTCACCCACGTTGACACATTGGGGATGAGCCGGTGGGTCCACCTTCCATTCTCCGCGTTGTCCCACTCCTGCTGCCATTTGACCATGGAGTCTAGCCTCGCCGTCTTCCTCACATTACTGGTTCCTCTCCGTTGATAGCATTCGATATCCTCTGCAGATTGGAATCATCCCGGCGATAACGCAAACTGCATCTACGCAAACTGTTCAACTTCCTGCGGTTACGTTTCGTTTTGAACGCGGCTCCCCATGTTGGAACGCCGTACCGCAGTATCGAGGATGATACGGCCGCCAGAAGTCGCCTACTGCTGCCTTTCGGACCACCGACGTTCGGCATGATCCTTGCAAGCGCACTGACCATTTTAGCCGCCTTTTCGCAGGAATAGTCTACATGGGTGTTGAAATTCAACCGGTCATCGATCATCACTCCTAGATGTCTTAAAGCCCGCACGGACGGTATGACGTGCCCTCCTACGGTAATCTGCATCCACTGGATCTTTCGGCAGTTGTTGACCAGCATAACTTCCGTTTTGTGGTGAGCAAGCTGCAACTTGACTGCATTCATCCAGTTTTCAACTGCGTCGGTCGACTCCGCCACCAGCATTTCTACTTCTTCCAGCGACTCTCCGGTTATCGTGAGGACGACATCATCCGCGAACCCGAAGATCTTCATGCCCTTGGGCAGCTTCAGTTTTAGGACTCCGTTGTACATTATGTTCCACAGCGTTGGGCCGAGTATGGAGCTTTGCGGAACTCCCGCCGTAACACTAATCGACTTCTGCCCCGAGTTCGTTTCGTAGACCAGAATCCGGTTTTGGAAGTAACTCTTAAGGATTCTGCACAAGTAGTGATGGACCTGCATACCATGCAGCGCTGTGGCGATGGCCTCCCAGCTGGCACTGTTAAAAGCGTTTTTGACGTCGATCGTTACTACCGCGCAGAACCGATTGCCGCACCTCTTCTTCTTGGACGCTCTCTCTGCAACTTCAATGACCGTCCTGATTGCATCCACCGTTGATCTCGCTTTTTGGAATCCAAACTGCTTTTCAGATAAGCCGGTCTCGCCCTCCGTGAACTGCGTCAGTCGATTAAGTATAATCCTTTCCAGAAGCTTCATCAGTGTATCCAACAGGCATATGGGCCTATACGATGCTGGATTCCCCGGCGGTTTCCTGGTTTCGGTAGCAGCATCAATTTCTGGATCTTCCACTTATCCGGAAAGTAACCATCTGCTAGGCATTTCTGCAGCACCATCCTGAACAAATCTGGAAACGCCAGTATCGCAGTTTTTAGAGCCACGTTTGGAATGCCAGCCGGACCCGGAGCTTTCTTCAGCCCATACCTTTCACCACTAATGACAGCTCGTCGTTGGAGACTTGCATACCTGCAATGCTTACTCGGTCTTCATCTTCATATGGTGTAGGCGGCCACGTCGTCGAATCATGCTGCGGGAAAAGACCCTCCACGATGATCTTCAGCTTATTCGGGCACATTGCCGCTGGCGTCACTGGACCCCTGATCTTCGCTGTTACGACCCGATAAGCGTTGCTTCAAGGGTCAACTACCCGGCACAACTCCTTGAAGCAGTTGGATTGGCTGATTTTAATCTCCCGTTTGAAGGCCGCTCTAGCTTCACGGAAGATTATCTTACGCTCCTCTCTGACCGTTTCAGACCTTGTTCTCTGAAAGCGTCTTCTAGCCAAGTAGACAAGTAGAACGAAGACTCGCAAGCCCTCGCCAGAGTTTCTGTCAACTCATCTGCAGCAAGATTTGTAGCGCCGCTGTCTGCGCGAAGTGCTTCGATCAAAAGATCCTTGTCGAAGTCTTTCGTCTTCCATCTTCGCCCGCTAGTTCTTATCTCTCTTACAACCGTCCGCATTCGTTTTCCAACACTATACCGGATCGACTGGTGATCACTATGTGTATAGTCCTCACAAACTCTCCAGTTCATGCTCCTCACCAGCGACGGACTGCAGAACGTGACGTCGATGATAGACTCCCTGCCATCTCTGCGAAATGTACTAACGGTACCTTTGTTGCACAGCCTGATGTCCAGCTTCGCCATCGCTTCCAGCAAACTGTACCCTCTGGGGTTAGTTAGTCTGCTTCCCCATTCCACTGCCCAAGCATTGAAGTCGCCTCCAATGATTACCGGTCTTCGGTCGATCAGCTTCTCTGTGAGAGCGTCCAGCATTCGGTTCGTACCGCTCCAGAGTCCACCGTGGGGTGCGTAACAGTTGCACACAAAGATCCCATTAATTTTGATGATTACGAAACCTTCGCTTGAACTGTCTACCACCTCTTGGATAGGGAATCTGCCCATCACTGGATAGCCGCAATCCCTGATGAGTCCGCCACCCAGTTGCCGTTGTCAGAGGGGATCCGATATGGTTCAGCAATAATTGCCACGTCGCACATTGCTTCTGTTGTCGACTGCCACAACAGTTGCTGTGCGGTGTCGCAATGATTGAGATTTAACTGGATGATCTCCATTAATCCCGGCCCGCCATCGCCTTCCTTGTATGCAGGGCATTGGAAACCACCCGTCACGTGGTCGTTTCCGTCTTCCGGTTTGCAGAGCAAGCATCTCGGTTGCTTCGTGCAGTCCCTAGCAACGTGCCCTTCTTCACGACATTTCCTACATAGACCGGATCTATCCGGCCTTTGCAGTTTCGCGCTTGGTGGCCAAACGCCATGCATTTAAAGCATCTCTCCATCTGTTTGTTTATTCGAGGGGTGAGTCTCGAGGGACACACTGACCATCCGACGTTCACCTTGCCCACCTCCACCATTTTGTTGGCAGCTTCTACACGGTAGTCGTGTCGCTGCTGTTTGTGTACCACCGTACGCTCTCCTCAACCGAATGGTCATCTGAACTTCACCCAGCGCGCATTGTGAGGTCAGTGCATCCCTCAGTTCGTCTACCGTAGTGATTTCGTCCAGGTCTCTGCACTCGACCACTGCCTCCTGCGCTAATGCCCTTACATTTTCTTCACTACCTTAAGGAGTTGGCAATAAGCTCCCGGAAGGCCGAACTCCTGATCATGGGATCCTTCTTCAGCTCGAACAGCAACTCCCCTTCTGGATGCGCCTAGTCCTCACCAACTTTTCAACCCAAGTCCTTGAGCTCCGGGTCCTCCCTCACTTTTCTTAAGATCGCTGCGTACGTCGTCTTATCACTCACTTCGACGATCAAAGCATCCCCATGAGCCTCTTCCGAGGAGACCGACGTTTTTCTTTCTTCTTCTGCTTCTTTTTCTTCTCAACGTGTTTCTCCTGCTTTTCCCTCTTCTTCCGCTGGCTTTCCACGGTTTGCCAATCACCATTCTTGACGCCTTCCTTCAGTACGCTAGCACAGTCCTGCACGTTTCGGGGTTCGTGCTGCTTCTTCGGAGTTCGTGCTCTCCTGGCGAGTCCCCGACTCTCTTCTCCGTGCGAAGTATTTCGGAGCTCATTGGTGTCTGCTTGCCGCAGCCACTGTGTGCTCCGCTGCGTGCCCCGGCTGCCTCTTTCAGCGTGTTTTCAGCTGATTCAGCTCCACTTTTGAGCGCGTCATGTTCGCGCTCGGCTGCTTCTAACGGCGGATTTGATGCTCGTCACTAGTAGCTTGATCTTCGTTTAAACATTGTGCTTGTCTTTTTACGAAATCATTC
>JASCZW010004723.1:0-103677 GCA_034211315.2 Aedes japonicus
GATGTGTCACCATAAAAGAGATACAAGTGGTTAACTTGGGATGTGATCAAAGACTGAACAAAACGTTTATTTCAGAGCGATTCAACGATAGATGAAATTAGCATTGTTCCTTAACTATTATTCTTCTGATAAGGTATTTCCTCTTGGGTCGAATGGTCTTGACACCACAGTCCTTCACCCATAAGCTATTCAATACATACAAATTCATCTTAACATTTCTTAATTTTTCATCTTAATCTACTTATCTTAATACACAACATTCATTCAAAATCTTGAACGTCAACGGCAATATTCATTCGATTTGCTGACTCATTTTACCTTGCGCACCTTCAATCTTTCTGATCGTCGAGGACCTGTAATGGAAGTAATCGACTGATAAGGATCTTCGGGTCTATTTTTTCCTGGAAAACGTTCGTAGGAGGATGGACCCTCTGGGAATCCGAAGAAGTCGGATTCGTCGTCACTATTGCTATCACTGTCATCTTCTCGTTTTCGTTTCGGAACATTCTGTTTGATCAGTAACTTGCTTTTCCTACGCCAACTTGTATTAATTTTGAGTTGATTTCGATGCGCAGTGGTTACTATATTTCCAATGCAGATCTGAAACATATTTCTAGATAGTCTACACACAAACTTGGCTTCCAGCCACCTTTCCCTTTCTCGAGGTCGAGCATTTTTATACCAGATTTTGTCTCCTTTTATGACTTTATCGAACGGGTCCACCAAATTATTTGACTGATTCGTATTTATAATCGAATCCTGTTGAGGTTGAACCAATTGTTCTTTGTAACTCTTTTTAGGATCAAGCAGATCCAACAAGACTTTTGGTCTATAGGAAAATATTTTTTCCGAAGGTAAACATTCATCCTTTGTAAGACAACTATTCCGGTAATTTATCAAAAACCCGTTCAATTGCATTTCAACATCCAAACGACTTATCTCGGGTTCCATTAGAAACTTTTTTAAAACTTCTTTTACCAAACGCACAGCACGCTCTGCTTGCCCATTGCTTTGCGGGTGATAAGGGGGGCTTTTCAATACTTTAATTCCTTGTCTCTCCATAAATTGTCTAAATTCAGTTGCATTAAAAGGTGGGACCCCATCAGTTACAAATACATCCGGTAGCCCGAACCGGGCAAACATGCTTGCTATTTTTTTCAAAACTTTTGAACATGTCGTCCCGTGAGGCATGTATTCCAATTCCAACCACTTAGAAAAACTGTCTATGATTAGTAAATAAGTTTTACCTTTTAAAACAAAAAAATCTGCATGCAACCTACTAAATGGACGCTTAGTAGGTAGCCACGGAGAATATGTTTTTGCTTTCGGTACAATATTCATACGGGTACATATTTCACAACATTTAACAAATTTCTCAATATCGCTATTGATACCGAACCAATAGACAGTTCGCCGAGCCAGTTGTTTCAATTTAACAATGCCACCATGATTGCTATGAAGTAATTGAAGTATTTTGCTTTGCATTGTTTTGGGTATCACGACTCTGTTTTGAAAAAAGGCACCCGTTGTAAATTTCCAAATCAGCATGATTGGCATGAACATTTCTTAATTCGCGACTTACTCTTTCAGGCCATCCTTTTTCATGATAGGTAATAATTTGGTTTAAAGATGGATCCATAGCTGTTTCTTTAGCTACTAAATTATGATCCAAAGGCATTTCGATAGAAAAGTTGAGACTATTTACATAGTTTTCATCTATTTGATCAGGCACTGATTCTGGAAGAGGGAAGCGGGAACAGAAGTCAGCGTTGCCCATTTTACTAGAAGGCCTGTATCGTATCTCGCAGTCATATCTTGAAAGCTCCATTTGATATCTTTGTAGCCTCGTGACAACTAATGGATTTATTCTATTTTTGCTAAACACTCCCACAAGTGGTTTGTGATCAGTGTATATGATAAAATGTTGTCCATACAAATAAGTATGAAATTTTTTTACTACACTGACCACAGCAAGAGCCTCCAAATGCAAAATAGGGTATTTTTGCTGAGATTTGTTTAGGGTGAAAGAGGTGAAACGTAAGGGTTTTTCTTCGCCATTTACTATATGGGCTAATACTCCTCCTAACCCATAGTTACAAGCGTCGGATACCACAACTAAAGGCTTTTTGGGTCAAAATATTCTAATACTTGAGGCTTAGAAAGATATCTCTTGCATTTTTCGAATGCTTCACTACATTCTACACTCCAAATAAATTGTGTGTTCTTCTTCAAAAGCTTATGCAAGCAACTAAGTTTTGCAGATAAATTCGGTATAAATTTGTTATAAAAATTAACCAATCCAAGAAAAGCTTTCAACTGAGTGGTGTTCTCGGGTGTTTTCGCGTTTTGAATTGTTTTGATTTTATCCGTTGAAGGAGAAAATCCTTTATCACTAATTACATGTCCAAGAAATGAAAGACTATTAACAAAAAATTTACATTTTTTAAATTTACTTTTATGTTAGCAGCGTCAAGTCGTGTTAAAACTTAATACAAGGATTTTACACAATTTTCAATAGTTTCACATGCAATAAGCACATCGTCCAAATAGCACGTAACTCCTTCTACACCTTTTAGAACTTGGTCCATTATTTTTTGAAATATAGATGCCGAAGAGGCTGCCCCTTGCGGCAAACGATTGTAAGTATACAAACCTTTAACCGAATTTATCGTCATAAATTCCTTAGAGCGCTGTGATAATTGCACTTGAGTGTACGCTCCTGCTAAATCTAACGAGCAAAATACTTCACTGCCTGCAAGGGTAGCAAAAATGTCTTGAGCTAAAGGTAATGGGTAAACATCTGGAATTATACTTTGATTAATCGATACTTTACAATCGATTACAAGGCGAATATCACCATCACGTTTGATTACTGCCATAACTGGCGAAGCCCATTCGCTGGTGTTTATTGGTGTTATTATTCCATCTCTTTCTAGCGAATCCAAATGATCGCATACCTTTTCGCGTAGCCGAAGTGGTACAGAGTAGGCTTTTTAAATATTGGAGGACCATCTTTCAATATAATGTCAGCTTCATATCCCTTAATTGGCTTGGTTAAATCATTATCAAATACAGAACCAAATTTTGATTGAATTTCACCAATCACATTGTCGGTGTTTATGGAACTGTTAAAGGAAACCGCATTAATCTTTGAGTTGCAGGAGAAAAAATTCATCCACCCATCAAAAAATATATTGATCCACTCTCGTCCCATCAATGGAATAAAATTGTGTTGAGTGTCCAAAACATATATATCACATTTTGCTTTTATGCCATTTAACTCAACTATACATTTTGCCTTGCCTAATAATTGCAATTTTTTACCATCAACAACGGCTAAACGGCGATCGCATCGCTTTAAAAACAGACCCTTAAATTTCTTACAAAAAACGCTTTTACCGACAACTGATACTGCAGAACCAGTATCCACTTCCAGGGTCAATCCTCCTCCATTAACAAAACAGTCGACTAAACACGCTTTATTTACCTTAGAATCGGGCGCAACAGACATGCAACGATAGTCGGTATCATCTCCATCAGACTCTGACGCATTGTGTAGCCGTCTGCCCAGGGTTTTAAAATATTCATTTCCCGTAGATTCCTCTATACAATCATCCAAAAACTTAACAGAATTACGGTTGTTTTTCAATTTGTAGCAGAAACGATGAACATGGCCCTGTTTTTTACAATAGCTACACAAAATGTGTTGTTTGCTATTGTTGCCACGATACTGAGAATATCCTAGTGAAAATGAATTGTAGCGCGAACCACGATCGGTACTTACTCTACGTTCACGTTTATCCACATCTCGGCCTACATACACACGATTCATTTGATGCGCACCTAATCTCTGAATAGCACTCACTCTCTCTGCTGACTGTTCACTGGGTGCTCGAGATCGTAGATGTGCTGCCTCGTCAGAGTTGTGCAAATTCTTCCACTTAACCGTTAATTCATAATTTTTCACTAACTGCTCTGCTTTTTCCAGTGTCAACTCATCTTCGTCCAAGAGTTTCTGTTGCAGGGATTTATCGTAGATTCTTATTATAAGACGATCACGCACAGGTTTATCTTTGAATGTTCCAAAATCGCACTGCTGGGCTTGCAATTTAAGTGTCAATATAAAATCCTCAGCCGATTCACCGAAACCTTGGACACGAGTGTAAAATTTATAATGCTGAATCAAAACTGAATCTGTTTTGTCAAATCTTTCCTTTAATTTTGGAATAATTTGTTGATAATTTAAAGTAGCTATTTCAACGCCAGGATATAACAACTTCAATTCATCAAAAACATGGTCTCCGGCCACAGTAATAAAGCAAGACATTCTTTTATCTTCACTTAAATTGTTGAAATCAAATGCAAATTTCAGCCTTTCAGCATAGTTGGAGAAAGAGCTACCAGGCACGTAAGCCTCAATGTTACCAATAAATGTGCTCATTTTGCAATAACTCAGTCAACTACAACCTAGATACCTCACTCACACCAGCAGCAACAACAACTACAAATTCAATACAAAGTACAAATTAGTACTCAGATCGTATTACAAATTTTACAACCGTATAGATGAACACTGAGGTGGTTTTTTTTTCAAAAATCTTCTCAAAATTAAACAATAGCACTGCACTATAAAGATGGCATATTTATCAGATAGTTCCCGCCAGATTTAAGGTTTTTATTTGCAATTTAAGAATACTATATTCAATTTAAAAAAAACTGCTTCTTGGACGTTTTCACTGTTAGGCTTATTTTTTTTCTTCAGAAACGCACGCACTAGCAGTACGATTTATCGTTTCTCAATGACCGTTTCAAATTTGGTAAACTTGCAGCACTATAAAATCACTTTATCATAAGTACTATTAGATCACTATATTATTATGAGCTCTATTAGCTATTGTTTATTTTTAATAAATCACTTATTGAATGCTAGTTTCTAAAATTTCCATCACTCGTCGCCAGTTGATGTGTCACCATAAAAGAGAAACAAGTGGTTAACTTGGGATGTGATCAAAGACTGAACAAAACGTTTATTTCAGAGCGATTCAACAATAGATGAAATCAGCATTATTCCTTAACTATTATTCTTCTGATAAGGTATTTCCTCTTGGGTCGAACGGTCTTGACACCACACTGTCGAACACCTTTGACATAGAAATTAACCTCAGAAAAAGTTAGCTTGTGCTCATTTTGTGCGAAAAGATTGTTTATAAAATTATAATGTTGTTCAGCTTGATTTTTCTTTTTTATCAAAAGTTGCCTACACACTTAGAAACTTTTACAGTATTCGGTAATTTTTTACCGAACTTTCAACAGCTGAACAGTTCGGTAATCCGATTTAACGGACTTCGGTAAAATTTGACAAGTTCCGGTAATTTTTGTACCGGAGTACTTCAAAATTTCACCTAAATCCTGTCAAGTTCGGTAAAAAATTACCGAATACTGTAAAATTTTCTAAGTGTGTACTGTAGCTTCTATTGGGCGATTTTGAAAAATTTAATAGAATTACGTTTTATTGAGCTATAACATTGTCAATCTCGAGTTTTAAATTTTCCATGTCCATTTAACATTATACAGGGTGATTGGTACCACTAGTCGGCAAAATCGGAACTTTTTTCGCTCCCGTTGGCATTTCTGGTTGGATTTTATAGATTTTGCTACGCTGAATCCAAATATGGGCTCAGAAATGCTGTAACACGTCCAGTTTTTGAGAAAAATGTTTAAACTCACAAAACACGTACTTCCGTAGTAATATGATCTACTTAAGCAACAACCAGAATATTAGCTCTGCCCTTTGCAAGTTGGACTTGGATTTTATGGAATGGACCTCCCTGAATCCATTCGTGAACACAGATTTTTCGTAACACGTAAGATTGAAGAAAAAAACCGGGTTTTCATTCACAAAATTACGAATTTTCATTAAAATCGAGATTTCCTATTTTGAAAACATGAATTTTCGCTCCGCCCTTTGAATGTTGGGTTTGGATTTTATGAAATGGACCTCCCTGAATCCATTCGTTATCACAGATTTTTCGTAACACGTAAGATTAATGAAAAAAACCGGGATTTCATTCACAAAATTACGAGTTTTCATAAAAATCAAGACCCGTCCATTAATTACGTCGCTCAAAAATACAGATTTTTGACCCCCTCCTTTCTTTATCACATTTTTTGTATGGATTTTGTAAAAAAATTGTATGCATCGTCACTTTTTAAACCCCTCCCCACCTCCCTTTCAAAGCATAACGTAATTTATGAACGATCCCTTTAGCTGTGCCTCTTTGAGTTTATTGAGTATATTGATGTTGCTTCTTACAGTAGTTTGGGAACTGAAGACCTTCAAAGTTCATTCATTAATTCAAAAGTCAGCTGCACAGAGCCCTTCAGAAACGCCATATTAAATACTCTATTCAGCAGTGCCGTATTTTTAAGTTAGGATAGTAGTGAGCAAGACAGCATTAAAACACACCAACACTCAAAAAACAAAAGAATAGACAGAGACAAAAGACTCTGTGTTAGTCACTATTGCTCGAGAGAATAAGGAAAAGATATGTTAAAAAAGAAAGCAAGAATCCTCAAGCACGTAGCTTAATGCGGCATTTTATAGAGCTTTTTGACGTTTAATTTGCGCACACTACTGCAAGATTTGAATCGAAGCAGTGCAAGTGAGAAGTCAACGAAGTTGTGGGAAACCTAACCGTGTATTTTATCCCCGCATGTTAAACAAAGAAAGACGATTAAATGTCGAAAAGGTCTATTGGCGTATTTGCGGCACAAAATTTGTGTCATTACTGCTGTCTTGCTTTGGCGTCAATTAATGCTCATGTTGACTCTCTTCAGTCTTGCAAAATCATTTTTTATTCATTCAAAGCTAGCTATTTGAGTGTTACGGACGCTTTTTTTTATTTTTTGTAAAAATGTCGCGAATTTGTCTGAACGATCCGCAAAAATTTTGTTGCATTTGTGGAGACGTGATATTGAAGGAACAGAGAAAGGGGTTTACACCTTTTTTAGAGACAGCATATCAGCTGTATTTTGACAAGGAGCTTCCAAATCGTGAGTTTCCATGGGTTCCAACATACTCCTGTTGCTCATGCTACCGAACATTGCTTGGTTGGATGAAAGGTACGCACAAAGGCTTACCTTTTGCCAAACCTATGGTGTGGACTAATCCAACCAATCACATGAGCGATTGCTACTTTTGTTTGACAAAAATTCATGGATTTTCCAAAGCTTTGAAGCATAAAATCGAATACCCATCAAGGCCAACATTGCACTCCGAAGCAATGCCAGTTCCAATATCTCCAAATATTGCTGGACGTGCTGATGAGTTGGATTCGGAACCAGGCGAATCTGAGAAAAGCTTTCAGGATGATCCAGATTTTTTACCTTCGGAGTCTGAGGAACCGCATGTTATAACCCAAGAGGAGCTGAACGATTTGATTCGAGATTTTAAGCTACCCAAGACCAAAGCGCAGCTGCTAGCTTCAATGCTTAAGCAGTGGAATGTCCCTGAAAAAGATGTAAAGGTGTCATCTTATAGGAAGAGACATTCAGATAACATTAAATATTTTTCGATGGACGGTGATGTTGTCTTTTGCAACAACATCGAAGGTTTAATGGAAGAGCTACAGTTAGAGTATCACGCAACTGACTGGAGGCTCTTCATCGACGCTTCAAGCAAAAGCTTGAAGGCAGTGTTACTGCACAATGGAAATAAGTATTCTTCAGTGCCAGTTGTATTTGCAGCTCACATGAAGAAAACTTATGAGAACATAAAAACACTTTTGGAAAAGATCAAATATTCGGAACACCAGTGGAATCTCTGTGCAGACCTTAAGGTAGTGGCATTGCTCACTGGGCTTCAAGGAGGCTACACAAAGCATTGTTGTTTCCTCTGCGAATGGGACAGTCGTGCGAGGGATAAACATTACCACCAGCAGCATTGGCCAGCACGTACCGAGATGGTACCTGGGAAGAAAAATGTGTCAAATCTGCCTCTTGTCGACAGGGACAAAATTTTACTACCTCCGCTACATATTAAGCTTGGGATGATCAAAAATTTTGTCAAAAACCTGGATATTCAAGGAGAACCATATTGTTTTTTGAGGAAAAAGTTTCCGAGATTGAGCGAAGCCAAGGTGAAAGAAGGAGTATTTGTTTGCCCTCAAATTGGAAAACTCCTTAAAGACGACAATTTTCAGCAAACTCTTAATGCGACAGAGTTACGTGCATGGGATGCGTTCCAAAAGGTTTGTGGTCACTTCTTGGGAAATGAAAAGTCTCCGGATTATGTACACATCGTTCAAAAGCTGGTTGATTCGTATGCTGCACTAGGATGTAATATGTCACTTAAATTGCACTTTTTGCATTCTCATCTGGACTTCTTCCCAGAGAATATGGGAGCCGTCTCAGATGAACATGGAGAACGATTTCATCAAGATATCGCACAGACTGAAAAGAACTTTGCTGGCAAATGGAGCCCAGCGATGCTAGCGGACTACTGCTGGATGCTACGAGGCAAACACCTTTGGAGAACTATAAAAGGAAAAAGAAAACAAAGTGAATTTAAGTTGAAACATATAGAGAAAATTTCAACTAAATGACTGACTGACTGACTGACTGACTGATTGACTGACTGCCTGACTGACTGACTGGCTGACTGACTGACTGACTGACTGACTGACTGACTGGCTGATAGGAAATCTTGATTTTCATGAAAATTCGTAATTTTGAGAATGAAAACCCGGTTTATTTCATCAATCTTACGTGTTATGAAAAATCTGTGTTCACGAATGGATTCAGGGAGGTCCATTCCATAAAATCCAAGCCCAGCATTCAAAGGGCGGACCTGAAATTCATGTTTTCAAAATAGAAAATCTTGATTTTTATGAAAATTCTTAATTTTGTGTATGAAATCCCAGTTTATTTCATTAATCTTACGTGTTACAAAAAATCTGTGATAACGAATGTATTCACTGAGGTTTATTTCATAAAATCCAAGCCCAACATTCAAAGGGCGGAGCTGAAATTCATGTTTTCAAAATAGAAAATCTTGATTTTTATGAAAATTCGTAATTTTGTGAATGAAAACTCGGTTTATTTCATCAATCTTACGTGTTACGAAAAATCTGTGTTCACGAATGGATTCATGGAGGTCCATTCCATAAAATCCAAGTCCAACTTGCAAAGGGCAGAGCTAATATTCTGGTTGTTGCTTAGGAAGATCATATTACTACGAAAATACGTGTTTTTGTGAATTTTAATCACATTTTTCTCAAAAACTGGACGTGTTACAGCATTTCTGAGCCCATATTTAAATTCAGCGTGGCAAAATCTATAAAATTCAACATATATACTTGAAGGGAGTGAAACACTGCCGACTAGTGTAATTGGTGTAACACCCGAAAGGAGGTGATAGTAGACCCCATTTGCAGCAAAAAAATGTATGTCATGGTGGGTCGTAAAATCATTCTTACCGAGTTATTGAACATTTAAGTCTGCATTGCCGAGCGACAATACCACTTTTTGGTCGGGTACTTGTACGCATTATCAAGGCCCACCAAAGAGTACGCATTGCTCGGCTTCTTTGATCAACCTTTGTTTACTAACAACTCGATTCAATTGGCGTTACAGGATTACTTTCGGATGGGTTTGGTCATTTTCTTTCCGTTCTGTAGTTCATTTAATTGTAATAAAATATTTATTTTCAAATAATTGATATTGATTGTTATTGATATTCGGAGTTACTTTAGATAATTTTCGAAATGATTGACATCCATTTCATTGCACAACCTAACGCGTTTCTCTACTTCCGTTGTAGTTACTACAACAGTTAGTTCTTCTCTTACCTGTGCACTGGCTTGGTAAATTCTTTCCATTAAAATTTCCTGCGTGGGAACTGGTTTGAAATAAACTAACTCCTTCATTCTACCCCACCAGTAAAAGTCAAGAGGAGTTAGATCTGACGAGCTGGCCATTCTGTAGATCCTCCGCGTCCGATCCAGCGTCCTTCATATTCGTTGTTCGAAAATTCTCGTACATCTCGATGATAATGCGAAGGACAACCATCATGTTGAAAAACCACTCTTCTTCTGATCTCTTGTGGAACATCGTGTAGAAGTTCGGGAAGTTGATTTTGTGAAATCCAAATACGCTGCTTCATTGAGCCGATCAGGTAAAACATATGGCCCAATAAGGTGACCCCCTACCATCCCTCCCCATAAGTTCACTGAGAACTGTCGCTGAACTTTTTTTACTCGTTTGGCGTGGGGATTTTCCTCACTCCAAACGTAAAGGTTTTTCAAATTCTAAACTCCTGCTCTGTCAAAATGACACTCATCTGTCCACAGCACTCTAGAGAGGTATTCTCTATCAGCAGCAAGAGCTGCTAGAATAAAATTGCAGTAGAGCAATCTGTTTGGAGGATCTCTAGGCTCCAATTCTTGGACAGGAGTGTAATGGTATGGGTGCAGTCGATTTTTGTTCCGCGTTTTCCACACCTTCCATTGGGATGCCCTGAATCTGTAAAAGCAACCTTATGCAATAAATGTGTGCATCATATGGATAGAGATAATACAAACCTTGATGCTTCTTGTCTCGTACTAGTAGTAGGATCCTTTTCGAAACGACGCAGGATCTGTGTTTCGAGGTTCGTTTGCGCCTCCGGTGATCCCGCATCGCGGTGATTGCTCTGAACACTGCCCGTTTCTGAGAGGCGGCGGAATGCTCTGGTGAATACGGGTGCGCTGGGAAGCGTGCGATGCGGGAATCGTTGTTCGTACTCCCTTCTGGCACCTGCAGCATTGCCGTCTGCAAAACCATAACAAAAAATCATTTCGGCGTACTCGCTGTTCGAAAACTGCATCTTTTGCATCGAAAACCAGGTTCACACAGTATGACGATCAACCAAACATGATATCGACTACTACGATTACATTGATTGTTGTCATTTGCCATGACCGCACCATGGGATATTTATGAGTACCCGAGCAAAAAGTGCTATTGTTGCTCGGCAATGCAAACTTAAATGTTCAATAAATCGGCAAGGAATGATTTTATGACCCACCTTGCCATACATTTTTTTGCTGCAAATGAGGTCTACTATCACCTCCTTTCGGATGTAACACCAATTACCAGTCACCCTGTATAATAAATAAAAACGTGTTTCTAGCTGCATACCTGAATAAACTGCAACGGGGTTTAATTTCGTCTGAATTAGGTGTTGATGTAATATTTCTCGTTGTTCTTATCGTCGATGGGCCGCTCCAAGTTGCCGGTTAGCCCTCGGGGTTATCGTACACCTTTTATGTAAATCATGTCACTACACTGTGCTGGGTATATTTTTTCTAAGTTACAGTGACCGGCATATTTAAAAATCCACCACGTCATGTAAAAGTTAAATAGCTCTAACTTTTTTTCTTCGCGGCAAATCCTTTCCTTTTATTGGTGATTCCTTTCTTCAACTATTATTTCTTTAAATTGGGTTGTTTTTTTCGGCACTTAACTCAAATTCAGTGAATTACTAATAAATACGATTAAAATCAACGAATTCAGGTAGGACAAAAATAAAAATCCACCGTTAGTAAATATTTTGCACGCTGTATCCCATTGGCGTACCCCTCATTTTTGAATGCGTTGACATTTCTATGTTTACATGCATTATAAATCTCTACAAAAACCTGAAAAGTCTACGTGTTGTTTTCAAGTAAAAATTAAAAAACATGGGAGGAAAGAAAATCTCGTTGCAAGTTCGTAATTTAATCGTCCGTGACTGCAACAATAACCAGTCTCAGCGGAAAATCGCTGAAAAATATGGAGTAAGTCGTGGTGCTGTTCAGAACATATTTTTGAAGCAACAAATGCATGGAAGCGTTGCTGATCGGGCCGGAAAAGGGCGTAAGCGGAAGTCTGACTCACGAGCCGATGCACGGATAATCCGCGAAATCAAAAAGAAACCATCCATTACGATCCGAGAAGTGAAAGAGAAGCTGGATCTACCGATTTCGGATCGAACAATTCGGCGACGGATTGCTGAACATGGAATGCGGAGCCATTTTGCAAGGGAGAGACCGTTTATCAGCGTGGTAAATAAGAAAAAACGATTAGCATTTGCAAGAAATCACATAAATATGCCGATAGAATTCTGGAAGCACATTGTATGGTCCGATGAATCAAAGTTCGAGTTATTCAACAAAAAACGACGTCTTAGAGTGTGGCGGAAGAGCCATGAGGGACTGCAGGACAGACATCTCCAACCATCGATGAAACACGGTGGAGGCAACATTATGGTGTGGGGTTGTTTTTCGTGGTTTGGCATTGGAAATCTGGCCTTAGTTCATGGTATTATGACTGCAGATGGGTATATTGATATTTTGTGCGAAAATCTCGAGGAGTCGTTGCTAAAGATGGGGTTGGAAAGCAATTACACCTTCCAACAAGATAACGACCCATAGCACACGGCAAAGAAAACACTTGGTTTCTTCCGTTCTAACCGCATTAAACCTTTGGAATGGCCGCCTCAGAGCCCTGATTTAAACCCGATAGAGAATCTATGGGCAATCTTGGACAATAAGGTCGAGAAAACTGGAGTAACCAACAAACAGACTTATTTTTCAGCGTTGGAAAAGGCCTGGAATGATTTGGACCATCAACACCTCAAAAACTTGGTGGAAAGTATGCCGAAACGGCTGCAACTGGTAATCCAAGCAAAGGGTGGTCATATTGATTATTAACTGATGGAAATTATTTGATTTAATTTGTTTTTTCTTTCTCACTTGAAGTGGATTTTTATTTTTGTCATACCTTAGAATACAATGTTTTTGTAATTTGTTATGTATCTTGAATTCTATAATAAATACTACCAATACAATGACGTTAAAAAATACTCTTGATATTTGTCTTTGACACACGTGGGAAAGATTACCAACCATTTAGAAAAAGATATAAGTTGTGTGCAGTTTTTTGCAGTACTCATAGGTGGATTTTTATTTTTGCCGGTCACTGTAACTAAGCATTTGCTGCTGACTGAACTGTTCTTTGGGTCCAACTGATTGTTCTTAGTTCTTCACGTTTTTATACATTTTGCAAGTTGGCCACACTTTGCGCAGCTTTGTCTTGCATTCTTGCGACTTTGTCGCTTAAGTTCTTTGTAACACAACACTACTACTTGAACTGTTACTAATGCAAGAATTAGCCAGAGTTTGAATTCGTGGCTTTCGTGCAATTCTTGATGTTGTTCTAATATGTCATTAATTTCCACGTTAGTTCCACTCGTGGTAATTTTCGGTTTCGAACTGCTTTTACACATTTTTGCCGGGTAGTAATAAGATAGTGTGTACCACTAATTTTTGAAACATGCCAAAAAGTCACTGATCACTGATTCACGGTCGCTATGTGTTGGCACCATTGCCCACTTCTAAGTTTGTTCATTGAACTTGGATACTGTGATATACGAATATTGAAGAGACTTAGAACTGTTCTCTTTGAGAGTTGCAACAAATGTGTTTATTAATTGTCGTTCGATAATTTAACATTTATTCCTACTGAAGGTAGCTGGATGTCATTTGTTTGTATTTGTGTAAGCGATCGATATCGAACAGAAAGAGAAGGAATATCCATGAAGAGAGAAAACATGGAGAAGGCAGGTTAAAGACCAAAGGCTCTTGGTGATAACTTTACCACTGAGCCTTGGGAAAATGCAATATGAGTATGATACATTATTGTTGCGTCAGGATTAACGAAACGGTTGGTGGTCATCGTTCTGATTATGCGTGCATTGCATTTGTCGCTTAAGCAGATCGATGCTATGGGAACGTATTGACTATCGCGGTATGGTGCCACTGGTGTGGTCTATGAACGAAACATGGTTGCTATGCGGGACTTGATGACATGTGGAATGCACATGTCACAGGTTGCACAAGTGCAATAATATAATGCTTGTGGTTACATGGGAAGGTAAGGGTGATGAAATGCTCGCTTACCATTTTCAACACCAATAAATTTATCTGCATTGTATAACAGGCCCTTTGCCAATAAACATTTTATAGTCTTGTCTCAAGTCATACGCCAGAAAGAGTTTTGACATTTTTTTGTTTATCTACTATTAGAAATCAACAAATCCCTGTCAAGATAAAACAGCTAAGTTTGTTTTAGATACGTTCCCGCATCTACAGTGGCTGCTATATGCTCCATGTCACCACTGGTATTAATTTTCGAATACGAATTAGATTTTAAATTAACTTCCAAAGCGCAAATTGAGAACGACGTTATCCGACCCATTTTATATTATTGAAAATAATAATATATTTCAAAATTGAGTTTGGCGCAGTTTTCTTGTGTTTTGAAAAACAATAAATCAAATTCATAAAATACGATTACTCAGCATTTGACGTTTTAGATAAATTTAGAAAATTGTGTAAAATTACTTAACATTAAGTATGCTCGAATGAGCGTGTATGTGAGAATACCATGACATCTGGCAATATACTTTACCTTGTTTTCAAGGTACTTTGGTCTTTGTTTGCACAACGAGGGAACGGCATGAGGATAACAAGATATGTCAGCCCGTTTACTGGGGAGTGCTCATTCGAAAGGGACCGTTTTTAATTTTTGAAAAGGACACTGAAATAAAAAAATATTTGTACCAACTGTTCCATCTTAGCATTCTTCTTTGGTTGAACTTACTCATAAAAATGAGAACAAAAATTTATTAAAATGGATATTTTTTTATATTGCTTCCGTTAAAAGATGCTATAAAAATCATTGGAGGCCTTTTGAAAAATACACACCATAGATTGTCATTTTATTTAACCATCAAAATAAAAACAGAAATCAGTAGTCAATGAGAACAGAAATTACTTTTGTCCATTGGATCAAATGGTCAATGGCATAGGTCCCATCCATGGATGTAGTTGTAGTCGATGTCCACAAACTGGGTTTTGCTCGTTGATCCTCAGTAATGCCGAAGCATGCTCTGTAATTTGGTACTATAATATCTTGGGATTTTTTTTTTATTAGGGCGAATCTAACATTCAGAGATTCTCTCCGAGATTCTTTCATTCATTACAGCGCCATTGTAACACAGGTAATCTTTAGTACAGATCAAAACACAACAGTTCTGGATAGCATACTCTACAAAGTAGAGTGAAAAAAACGTAAAGGTGATTGAAATATGAATGAAAGAGAAATAAGTCAAAGAGAGTCTCTCAATGTTAGATTTGCCCTAATGAAAAAAAAAATCTTGATATGTATATTATACTGATATAGTCTTTCCTTGTATTTTCCCATATGCGGGGTAACAATCTGTGATGATGTTGTTTTGAGAAACCCTCAGATATGTATATTATACTGATATAGTCTTTCATTGTATTCTCCCTTACGCGGGGTAACAATCTGTGATGATGTTGTTTTGAGAAGGAAATAAGTGTTATAACGAGTGGATGTTAGGTAAACAGAAGTCGTATGCCCAAAAGGAACGGGAGATAGTTTCTCTCCCACGTAGGGGATTTGTGAGTACAAATAGACAGTTCGTTAGAACTATTAAAAAGCTATCGGTAGTATATGAGCACGATCAAGTGCACAAACTTTTACCAGTCAAGGTGCACCATTCGATCATGCCTTGACCTACCTCGCATGGGGATGCTTGGTAAAAGTTTGTATGCCTGTTTCGAAATACTACCTCACAATGCCCTCCGCTCAATTTCAAACTACTTCTATTCAATTTTCACCGCCTGCCGTGAGCTTCGCTTAACAACTTTGTTCTAGCAAAAATTGCTGTCTACTCCTAGAGCCTCATGGTGTTGAGAAATTATTTCCTTCTCAAAACAACATCATCATGTATATTATGTTTTAATAGTAAAGAATTTGTGTCTCGATTATAACATTTGCAAAATCAAGTGACAACCCAAGTAACCACGAGGCTGTAATAGCATGCATATATAGGGCATATGTATTACGTCTAGTGCATCATTGAAGTTGGGTTAAAGCTGAAAAGGGCCCTACCAAGATCGAACTAGTGCTATATATTTTATTATGCTATATATTTTATAATGTCTTATGCATTACTAAAGCAGCATTATTACATTGGTAATGCATCACTATTTTCTAAAAGCTAATCTAATGCTTCATTACATGACAACTGTTGAATTGATGCAATCTAGCATTAATGATGTAGATTTTGGGTTGCACAAGTGCAATAATATAATGCTTGTGGTTATTTGGGAAGGCAAGGGTGATGATATACTCGCTAACCATTTTCAACAGCAATAAATTTATCCGCATTGTATAAAAGGCATTTTGCCAATAAACCCTCTATAGCCTGGCCTCGATTCATACGCCAGAAAGAGTTTTGACATTTTTTGTTTATCTGTAATGTAATATACTATTGAAAATCAACAAATCCCTGTCAAGATGTTTAGCTTAGTTTTTTTAGATACGCCCCCGCATCTACAGTGGTTGCTATCTGCTCCATGTCGTCACTGGTTACTTATTTTCGAATACGATTTAGATCTGAAATTAACTTCCGAAGCGCAAATTGAGAACGACGTTATCCGACCCATTTTATATTATTTAAAATAATAATATGTAGCTATCTCAAAATTGAGTTTGGCGCAGTTTTCTTGTGTTTTGAAAAACAATAAATCAAATTCATAAAATACGAGTGTGTACAAACAAGTAGAATGAAGTGCACGTAAGAATTTTCCGTCCCGGTGCAAACAGTGAAACAAGTTTGTTCTTGCTAAGTAAAATCGCCAAATGCTGTGAAATTTATCAATTTAGTGCATCGGTTCCACGGGCGTGTCGTTTTATGCCAAAATAGATGCTTATTTTCGTAAAAAGTGCGTTTATCTGTTCCTGGTATTACCATCAGCAATTTGTGTGATAAACTAAGGAACATTGATTCGAGCAGTTATTTTGCTAGTGGGCACTATCGATCTCGCCATGGCTGACAGAGACAACCAAAAACAACTGCGAAGTAACTCACTTACGAAGATGAGTGGAAAGAGTGCTGAAGCTGATACGACTGTTGCAGAGCTCGCCAACCTTATGCAATCTCAACTGGCTAGCTATCAACGGGCGATGAAGGACGACTTTAAGAAGCTCGGCGAATCGTTATCGTCTCTCACTATACAGATGAGCAAGCTGCAAGAGGACTTAGCATCAGATATCGACAAGTTACGCGAAGAAAACAACCGAACGTTCGATAGCCTAACCACATCGATCGATACAGCAAAGAAGGAAACATCGCTGGCTTTAGATAGAGCTGCCCGAATAAATGATCTTGTTGTAAGCGGAGTCCCATTCGTGAAACGCGAAAACCTGTTGTTCTACTTTCACACATGGTGTAAATCGTTCGGCTATGGTGAGAAGAACTATCAACCAGTTTCAGTTTCAACTGTGGACAATTCTTTTGTTGCTATCGGAGGATACGCAATTGTTAGACATGATAGACTGGGTCGTTCAGGAGGTGGAGTGTTAATTTATATTAAAAATGGAATATCTTACAATCTCGTCACTAAATCCAATAATGAATAGCCAACACTGAATTTATTTCCGTTGCGGTGTTTGTTCAAAATGAAAAATTACTGTTGACTGCTTTCTACAACCCACCCGAAATAGACTGCACTGAAACACTCGAGTACTTGCTGTCAACATATGGGACTACATACAGCTATGTTTACTTTCTGGGTGATTTCAACACAAATCTCTTAGTAAATTTACCAAAGTCTGAGAGGTTTCGTAACGTATTATCGACCAATTCAGTGCAATGCTTAGGGAGTGAGCCGACATTTTTCCATAGAACTGGTGCATCGCAATTGGACTTAATATTGACAAATGATGCTTCTAAACTGTTGAGATTTGGTCAGATAGAAGTTCCTGTGCTATCTAACCACGATCTCCTGTTCGCATCTCTTGATTTTGAGCATAATACATGCCCCAAAAACATACAATATCGTGATTATAATGCTATGCAGTTTGATCTATTAGTAAATGCTTTTTACTCGGTCGACTGGAGTGGTTATTATTCTTCGAATGACTCCAACCAACTGTTGGAGTTTTTTAATTATTTATTGACAGATTTACACAACAAATTCGTTCCTATTCGTAATATTTCTCCTAAGAAGAGGGTCAACCCTTGGTTCACCTCTGTCATAAGTAGAGAAATTGTAAATCGCGATCTGTTATACAAGAAATGGAAGAAATTCAAAAATGATTCTGATCTTCATGCTTTTAAGAGAGCACGCAATAAAGTAAATTATTTCGTACGATCGGCCAAAGAAAACTATTTTGCTGAAAGGTTAGACATAAATGTCTCAACTAATGAATTGTGGAAGAATGTTAATAAGGTAGGAATTAATTCTTCAGAAACACAAACGGTCAATAGATATACTGCTGATGAAATCAACAATTCTTTTTGTAACAGTTTTACGGATAACAACATCGTAGTTGATTATTCTAATGATACAGCTCATGTTGATCGCGAACATTTTTACTTCGATAGAATAAACCAATTTTACGTTGTTAATGCTATGAATACAATCAAATCAAACGCTCTTGGCCTAGATATGTTGCCAATGAAATTTTTGAAAGCTATTTGTCCGATCCTAATTGAGCCAATTACACACTTATTTAATTCAATTATTACAACGAGTGTTTTTCCGGATGTCTGGAAGAAATCTAAGGTTATACCGATAAAGAAAAAGTCAAATTTGAACTCACTGGAAAATTTAAGACCAATTAGTTTTCTTTGTGCATTACAAAAGGTGTTTGAAAAAATTATTAAAACTGATATTTGTAATTATATAAACAGACACAACCTTTTGAGTCATTCACAATCAGGTTATCGAGCAAAGCACAGCACTAAGACAGCTATGCTTAAAATCTTCGATGATATTGGCATCGTGATTGATAACGGTCGACCTGTAGGCTGTAGTCCTAATTCTTTTAGATTTCCCTAAAGCATTCAACACCGTATCTCATGCCATATTATGCCACAAACTAAAAACTAAATTTACGTTTGCTGATCATGCTGTTAACCTTATAAAATCATATCTTTGTTAAAGATCACAGGTGGTTTTCAATAATATTGTTTTTTCTTCATTTCTTCCAATCACATCAGGAGTTCCACAGGGATCAATATTAGGACCTATTTTATTCTCACTATATATAAACGACCTTCCAAATGTTGTTATGAATTGCGAAATTCATCTTTTTACTGATGACGCACAAATGTACTACAGATGTATGGGAAGATGTGCTGTGATAATCTCTCAGGAAATTAATGAAGATTTGCAAAGAATAAATGATTGGGCTTGTGAAAATATGTTGGCATTAAATGCCAGAAAAACAAATGCAATCTTTATTTCAAATGGTTCATTTCAAAATTCTATAAAACCAATTCTGGAGCTCAACAATCAGGTTATTGAATTTGTTGAACACGCAACTAGCTTAGGCATCCGTATTGAATCAAACCTCGAATGGGACAACTATATAATGTCACAATGCGGGAAAATTTATGCTGGTTTGCGTACTCTCTCTAGAACTTCATCATTCTTGTCCGGTGCAATGAAATTGAAATTGTTTAAAAGTCTTATTCTCCTGTATTTCATGGCTTGCGATTTCTTGCTTGACTCTATATCTATGGCTACTTTCAATAAGTTGAAAGTCGCCTTAAATGCATGTATACGATACATTTTTAATCTAAATAGATATTCGAGCGTTTCGCATCTGCAGCATTTACTTCTAGGATGTCGTTTACATAATTTTAGCAAGCTTCGTTGTTGCTTACTCTTGCACAATATTTCAAGTACAAAACAACCCGAGTATTTACATAGCAAACTGCAAGTTGCAAGGAGTAATCGGTACAAGAAGTATATTCTGCCGAGATATCGGACAACCAAGTATGGGAATTCATTTTTTTGTGCGAGGTGTAGTACATTGGAAATCGTTGCCTGTAAATCTTTCTAATGAAGAATCTTTCATAGCTTTTAAGAGAGGATGTAAAGAGCATTTCAGATAAAAGTTTTTTTTTTCAAATTGTGCAAATCAATGTTTCCAAATACAAATTAGGAAATGGTGCGTTTTTGTCTACTAGAAACTACTCGGTATCATAAAAGAGACTTAAGTCTTACGTTACGTAATATGGAACAATAAATAATAATAATAATAAATTGAGTATGCTCGAATGAGCGTGTATGTGAGAATACTATGACATCTGGCAATATACTTTACCTTGGAGACAGGTACTTTGGTCTTTGTTTGCGCAACGAGGGAACGGCATGAACATAACAAGATCTGTCAGCACGTTTAGTGGGGAGTGCTCATTCGAAAGGAACCGTTTTTAATTTTTGAAAAGGACACTGAAATAAAAAAAACTTGTACCAACTGTTCCATCTTGGCATTCTTCTTTGGTGGTAGGTAGCGACTCACGTGATCGTCACTTTTTCATCGTGCGGGATAGCCGGACCCAACACAATAAATTCAAGTACAAAAGTGGCGCAGCCCACAGAATTTTGTTCAGTTTATTTTAGTTGCTCAAGGTGTAAAAATCGAAGAGAAATAAAATATGTGAAGAAAGCATTACCCGGATACAAATAACCATACAATTACAATACAATAATATAACATAACATTGAAATCTATTTCTGACCATAAATCTTATTTGTTTATGAATCAGATAAATGAAAAATGCATATTGTCATTACAATAGATTTACATTTCACTCTGTAGGCTAGGATTTTCAACAATTGAGAAACAATAAAATTGATACTAATTTACTCAAATTTGTTCTTTATTTTTTTAAATAATTATTTACAGAGCCAAATTTTCATACATTTATCCATCATATATCTTAAAACTAAAGTTAGGAGGATACAGCCGAATACTCGCGGCCGTCTCGAGGTTAATAGGAATAACAAATTACGGATGGGAAAGAGGGTGGGAATTTAAAGTATGGTTTACATAACACATTAAATTTAAATTCTAAATTATCTAAACACTTATAACTATACAATTTATAGTTTTCTTTTGACTTGAATAATTTTTGAAAAACAAAAAAAAACACACACATACACATATAAAAAAAACCTTAAACTAAACATACAGGTTAAACTAACTACAATCTAAGGCTAATGTTAGTCAAAAACACATAAATGAGTTTCAAGTACTCCAAATCACGTACAGCCAAAATTTTTGAATTGGCACATTGGGTTGTCTACCTCGAGCCCGAAGGGAATCATAAAGCACAGATCTGACTCCACGATGTTCAGCACAAGACCAAATAACGTGATCTGCGTCCTGATAGCCTTGTACACACTCACAGAGATTGCTGTCCCTCAGCCCAACCCGGTATAAATGAGCTTTCAAAGAATAATTATTGAACATGAGGAGAGACATGACACGAATGAAGTCTCGTCCAACATCCATTCCCCTAAACCAAGATTTCTTCGACACCTTTGGGATGATAGAATGTTGCCATCGCCCCAAATCTCCTTTACTCCATTTATACTGTCAGCTGACGAGTGACTGTTGACGAAAAATAGGAAAAAATTCGTTGAAGGCGATTTGTCGATCATAAATATCTCATATTCTCATTGCCCGGAATTGAACAATGAGATGGGACCCATACAAAGGTGATGATAAAATAACGTGAAGATAAAGCACTTAGAAGCTCCTGTATTTTCATAAGAAAATACGAGGAGTGCTTTACCGGCCTCAATGAGCGAATAGCCTCTATAGAACTGAGACTATCCGTGAAAATGAAGTACTGATCAGGTGTTAATTTCTAGCGTAAAATGTATTGCCGCTAATTCAGCGACATACACGGAACAAGGAGCTTGAAGTTTACGGTTGGCGCTATAAAATTCATTAAATATACCAAAGCCTCCTGACTCCTCTATCAATGATCCGTCAGTGAAGAACGATTTAGTGGAATCAACTTGGCCAAACTTTGCAGCAAATATCACCGGAGCAATCATAGGACGATGATGCTCTGGGATTCCATGAAGCTCCTGCTTCATGGATAAATCAAAATGAACCGAATTGTTGAAATCGGAGAAGCAAACACGATTGGAAATGTTCGGCGAAGGGCATCCTGTGTTATGTACAAATGGTACAAGGTTATGAAGCGGGTTTGAGGATTCAACTCAAGGAGCTTCTCAAAATTTGCGATTACCTGGGGGTTCATAACTTCACACCTGGTGAGGAGCTGGAGAGATAATTCTGTAAACCGATCCGAGAGTGGCAACATGCCAGCCAGCACTTCAAGACTCATGGTGTGAGTCGAGTGCATGCAACCTAACGCGATACGAAGACACCGATACTGAATACGTTCCAGTTTAATGAAGTGCGACCGAGCCGCTGACTGTAAACAAAAACTACCGTATTCCATAACCGACAAAATCGTTGTCCGGTACAACGTTAGAAGATCTTGTGGATGAGCTCCCGACCAGGTTCCGGTAACTGTGCAGAGAAAGTTGATCCTTGGCTGGCACTTTCGCTTCACATACTCAATATGGGATCTCCAGGTGCACTTAGAATCGAACCAGACCCCAAGATATTTAAAGGACATAGAATGAGTTATCGGCTTACCCCAAATTTGAAGCTTCGGTTCTGCTGGGTTATGCTTCCTACAAAAAACTACCAACTCAGTTTTCTCCGTAGAGAATTCAATACCTAGCTCTAGAGCCCAAGTAGACAAATTGTTTAAGGTATCCTGTAAGGGTCCTTGCAGATCAACCGCATTGGGTCCCATGACAGACACTACGCCGTCATCTGCAAGTTGTCTCAACGTACAGTTGTCACTTAGACAACCGTCAATGTCTTTGACATAAAAGTTATACCAAAGAGGGCTAAAACATGATCCCTGGGGAGACCCATGTAGCTAAATCGTGAAGCTGTAGAGGTTCCATGAGAAAAGCTCATATGTTTCTCTGACAGCAAATTGTACAAAAAATTATTCATTAATGGTGAAAAGCCACAAGAGTGGCGTTTATCTGAAAGAACTTCAACAGATACTGAATTAAAAGCCCCCTTTATGTCCAAGAACACAGAAGCCGTTTGCTCTTTTTTAGCAAAAGCTAACTAAATATCTGTGGAAAGCATCGCGAGATAGTCGTTCGTTCCCTTACCCCTACGGAAACCATATTGAGTATCTGAAAGCAGGTTGTTCGTCTCAACCCATTTGTCCAGACGGAAGAGGATCATTTTCTCCAACAACTTTCGAATACAAGATAACATCGCGATGGGTCGATAGGAGTTGTGGTCGGACGCGGGCTGGCCAGGTTTTTGAATGGCAATAACTCTCACCCGCCTCCAATCATCCGGTACAATGTTGAGTTCCAGAAACTGATTAAACAAGTTCAACATGCGCCTCTTAGTGACGTCTGGGAGGTTCTTAAGCAAGTTGAACTTGATCCCGTCAGCCCCTGGAGCCGTATTGCCACACGAAAGGAGTGCGAGAGAGAACTCTATCATTGAAAATGGTTGGCTAATCTCATCTATCGAATTCGTGTTTTCGCGAGGAATCATCCGTGCCGGCACAGAATCTGGACAAACTTTTCGCGCGAACTTGAGGATCCATTGGTCCGAGTACTCCTCGCTCTCGTTGTTCGTAGTTCGGTTACGCAACCTTCGCGCCGTGTTCCAAACGACTTTTGGCGCGATAGCCCGTTCACGAATGTTCGCCAGTAACCGCGTTTCTTGGCCTTGATGAGGCTCTTAAGTTCGCGTTCGAGAGCCGTGTATACTTCGAAGTGCTCAGGTGTTCCACGTCTACGGAAAACTTTAAACGCGTCGGACTTTTTACGGTAAACCTCGGTGCATTACTGATCCCACCTTGAAGAAGGAGGAATCCTGCGAAATGACGTTCTTGGAACAGGTCGAGTTTGAGCTTGAAGCGCACTGTCTAAGATCAGGTTGGAGAGGAAGTTATATTCTTCCAGCGGTGAAAGCCTTTCTACCGTCGTTACGGCTTCATCTACTGCTGTCCTAAACTTTGTCCAATCGATGTGACGGGTAAGATCATACGTGACGTTGACAGATTTCGACGGATTGAACCCGGTGGCAACCGAAATTTTTATGGGCAAATGATCACTACCGTGGGGATCTTGAATCACATTCCATGTGCAATCCAACGATAATGAATTCAAACAAAGTGTGAGGTCTAATCTACTGCCAACTGACGATGTACCAGCCAAACGTGTTACTTCTCCATTGTTAAGTACTGTCATTGAAGTTGTCACAGAGGTCATATATTAGGGAAGACCGGTTGTCATCGTACAGTTCTCCCCAGCCTGTACCGTGAGAGTTAAAATCTCCCATGATCAGCCGTGGAGAAGGAAGGACCGAACAAATATCTGAGAGTTGTTTTCGGTTAATGGAGGCTCTTGGAGGAATATAAACGGAAGCAATGCAAAGGCTTTTATTTTTAATAACAGCCTGACATGCGACAACTTCAATACCTGGAATAGGAGGAAAATTCACTCTATAGAAGAAGTACTTCCTCTCCTCGCGAATCCTCACGATCAAGACGAATTATATTGAAATCATGAATCGGAAGATTGATTTCGGAAGAGAGCCATGTTTCACAAAGAGCGAATGCATCACAACCAGTAGTGTGAGCTAAAAATTTAAAAAATTCCAATTTAGGAATCAAACTTAGACAATTCCACTGCAGAACAGTGATCAAATCCCCGACCTCATTTGTAAAATTATCCATCGAAGGAAATGATAGCTGCAAGGAGGGGCCACTTAGTTGTCAAATGCTTCAAAAAAGTCTTCACTGTTGGAAGCATTGCCAAAACAATGCTTTTGAGAGGGTCAGAAATTTCGAGGTACTTAAAGATACCTTCGGCAATGTCATCAAATGAGAACAGCCCACTAGAGAAGGGGGCTTTTGTTCTTAAAATTGGGGCTTCAGGGGTTTTGGATGTCCCCGGGAGAGATGGAAAGTCCTGGGTGTAGAACCCAGGAACGGAAACCAGGAGGAATTGTGTTTTCCTTTTTTCCACCTCTTTTTGAAATCGGCAAGCTGGTCTCGGGCTTCTTTTGAACAACTTTCCGTGGGCGGACGCGTCTTCGCTTCCTTGAAGCACCTTCCGGAAAAGTGAACGACGTTCCCTCTTCAGCCGAATCAAAGTCAGACTCGTCATCTGACAGAGGAGCAAAGGGATTTGTATTGGCACTGGGTGATGGTGAGGCTTTTTTCACCATTTCGGTGAAAGATTGCCTGGAACGCTGTTTTAGCGAGCGTTCTAATTGTTCCCCGCGTTGTTTATACGCCGGGCACGCCGAGAGAGCATGAGGAGGAGTTCCCTTGCAGAAAGCGCATTTTGGTGTGCTGTCTGCGCAAGCGCCATCCTCATGTCTCTCCCCGCAGTTGGAGCAGCGCGCCTTATTGCCACAAGGGGAGGTCGTATGTCCCATCTGCTGGCAGTTCTGGCAGATCATTACCCGAGGTACAAACAATCGCACAGGTAGCCGAAGTTTTCCCAACTTGACGTACTGAGGAAGGGCTGAGCCAGAGAAGTTCACCCGAAACGAGTCTGATGGTGTTTTTTTCACCCTTATTGGTCGATACTGTGCCTAGTTGGCGCACATCCAGTATCTTCACTGGATACAGCAGAGGGTTCTTAAATCGACCAACCCCCCGCTTCAGCAGGATCTCAGGGGTCAGACTCGTATCGGTGACCACACCTTCGATTTCAATACCCCGAGCTGGGATATACACCCGATACTCGAGTGTAAAAAACTGAGAGACAGCAATCTCATTTGCCTGCTTAAGGTTGCACACAACGACCCGAAGTTTATTCGGTCTTACTTTTATTATCTCGGTCACGGCCGAGAATCGTTTCGTCAAATCATTACTGATCTGATAAACGTTCAGAGGTTTCGTTTTGGGCTGAAAGTAAACAACCCATGGACCAGCTGAACCATCTGGATAAGCACGTGATCTGGTAACTCTATGAGCTACCTCATCATTTCGCGCCATAGATGATTCATCTTGCGACAAATCATCCATGGCTCGCTTGTGGGAGCTTATGGCGCTCAAACACTAATGTAATTATCTACAATCAATCACTGCTTAATAAACTTTACCCTAAGCACTCTCTCTCTCTCACACACACTGTCAGTCACTCTCCACACTCACACACACAAACAGAAACAAAAATTTATCTTATATACTACTAAAAAACTTATCTTATATGTATCACTGATCTACTGCAGACGGGCGACGATGAGTGGCCGCGTGTACCAGCTAGGCGTGGAGCTGAACGATGATGATAATGATACTGGTGATACTGGTCGGTGGTGGTTATCAGATGAACGAACGCACGCTACACACGATGGACTGCTGATGTGCGTGCCGTATAGATGCGGAGCAATATGGCTTTTAGATCGGGGCAATATGGCTAATTGCAATTAATGACGTTGTTGCCCTGCTAGATCACACAACGTTTTCATCTTCAGCAACTGAATTTCACGGGCGATCTAGAAAAACTAAATGAAACTGACTTGACTTGTAATAAGTAAAAAAAACCAGTAAAAAACTTCCTAAGCAACGGAGAGCGGACCGAACGAACTGAACCGTTCGCTTGTTCATTGGGCAATGAGAACACAATGACTCAAATTTGTTCTGAAAATAATGATTTTTTCTACAGTTAAGTTGCATAACAACCCCCTTTTTCTATTGTCAATGTCTCAATTTACATTAGATTCTATTGTGGTAACAATAACTTCTATTTTCATCTTATCGTTGTGAAAAATACTATTAATTGTACATACTACAGATTCTATTGTATGGTTACAATATATTCAATTGTAAATCTATGAAAATTTTTTATTCGGGTAGTGGCTAGTCTTTTCTCTAACCATCCTTCCAGCCGAGGCAGATTATTGATTGGATTGCCAAAGCATGGCCTTGAAACCTTAGAAATCTCTTGGAAGAAGTTGTTCGATAAGTTTCCATGTTACAAATGAAGCATGTCTGAGCGGGCGGAGTCTCATTTTGCAGATGGAAAATCTCTAGCAGTATGAATTTACGTCATAACTGGAACAACACAACTGACGAGCAAATCCAGCGTTGCCTTGAGGTCCACTTACTAGGTACTTAACATTGGTAAGATCGTCACAATGACAGCGAAGTGTTAAAAGATAAAGTAATATTTAGCTTGCAACAAACATTGAAAGATCCCTCGGCAAAAATGACATCGAAACGTTTTCATCATAGTTTTGACATCAAGTTTTGAAGCACGACTGCTTTTCAATTGGAACGCAAGTAAATTACCGGAACACCAACTAAAAAGCGCTCCAACTAGAAAACCCCTAATTAGCAGGCTTCTGCTGTTTATGATTATGTTTACATTTTTCCTAAAGACTAGATCAAAATAGCTTCCCTTTAGATATTCAATAATCGGTACACTAGTTCCAGAGTAATAAATTTTAAATTTATTTAAAAAATAAAGTTTTTCAGGGTGATTATGATCACTCTAATGCCTTAATAAAAAAAATACATGTTTATTATTTTCTGATAGACAACAAGCTTCCCAACTGTTGAAAAATTCTGAGATCCCGATGATTTTTTTTATGGAATTGCTGCACATACATATAATTCACAGGATTGCTTTATACGCGACTCCTGTGAACGGCGTAAAAACCACATAAAATCGGAAAACCGACCAACAAAAACCATGGTATTGAAAAAGGGGCACGTCTCCGTACGCTATATGATTTCTTCTCGAGTACTTTATGATCTGTTCCTGTAAACAATGGCTATAATCGTTGATCACTCACAAACCACAAGACTACCACGCAATCCAACAACACCATATGATAGAGCAAACATTCCTCTACCACATGCTGTTTAAAGTCGTGTTGTTTTGCGATTCGTTAATCGAAATCGGTTTGAAACGTACTACGTAAAAAGCGATTTTTAGGTACATCCGCCCAAAAAAATCTGTTAAAAAACCGTAATAACCGACTCCACTGTATAGTAGATGTACTAGTTATGGCTAAATAACCAGATTACCACGTGTTGGTACGGTATTCCCATAGACTATATGAGAACACATCATAATAGGAATGTACGGCAATAACTGGTACATGTACCTTATATTTATTCTAAAAAATATGATTATTTGGTATCTGTAATGCCACATAGCCACCCCATATGCAGATGGGCACAAAAAATCTTCGATGTCACTCATCCTGTATGGTTTTCGTCAGTCTAGTTCCTAGTAGAGCTGCTTGTAGCTCTAGTCTTGGAATTGACAGTTTTTTAATTGGAGCTTCTCTTGAATTAGCAGCCATGAGTCTTATGCCTGGGACAGACACACCAAGTACAGCGTTGTACCAAAGAAGAATGCTAAGATGGAACAGTTGGTACAAGATTTTTTTCCTTTCAGTGTCCTTTTTAAAAATTAAAAACGGTCCCTTTCGAATGAGCACTCCCCAGTAAACGTGCTGACAGATCTTGTTATGTTCATGTCGTTCCCTCGTTGCGCAAACAAAGACCAAAGTACCTGTCTCCAAGGTAAAGTATATTGCCAGATGTCATGGTATTCTCACATACACGCTCATTCGAGCATACTCAATGTTCAGTAAATTTTACTCAATTTAATAAATATATCTAAAACGTCAAATGCTGAGTAATCGTATTTTATGAATTTGATTTATTGTTTTTCAAAACACAAGAAAACTGCGCTAAACTCAATTTTGAGATAGCTACATATTATTATTTTCAATAATATAAAATGGGTCGGATAACGTCGTTCTCAATTTGCGCTTCGGAAGTTAATTTCAAATCTAAATCTTATTCGAAAATAAGTAACCAGTGGCGACATGGAGCAGATAGCAACCACTGTAGATGCGGGGGCGTATCTAAAAAAACTAAGCTAAAACATCTTGACAGGGATTTGTTGATTTCTAATAGTATATTACATTACAGATAAACAAAAAATGTCAAAACTCTTTCTGGCGTATGAATCGAGACCAGGCTATAGAGGGTTTATTGGCAAAATACCCTTTATACAATGCGGATAAATTTATTGCTGTTGAAAATTGTTAGCGAGTATTTCATCACCCTTGCCTTCCCAAATAACCACAAGCATTATATTATTGCACTTGTGCAACCCAAAATCTACATCATTAATGCTAGATTGCATCAATTCAACAGTTGTCGTGTAATGAAGCGTTAGATTAGCTTTTAGAAAATAGTGATGCATTACCAATGTAATAATGCTACTTTAGTAATGCATAAGACATTATAAAATATATAGCATAATAAAATATATAGCACTAGTTCGATCTTGGTGGGGCCCTTTTCAGCTTTAACCCAACTTCAATGATACACTAGACGTAATACATATGCCCTATATATGCATGCTATTACAGCCTCGTGGTTACTTGGGTTGTCACTTGATTTTGCAAATGTAATAATCGAGACACAAATTCTTTACTATTAAAACATAATATACATGATGATGTTGTTTTGAGAAGGAAATAATTTCTCAACACCATGAGGCTCTAGGAGTAGACAGCAATTTTTGCTAGAACAAAGTTGTTAAGCGAAGCTCACGGCAGGCGGTGAAAATTGAATAGAAGTAGTTTGAAATTGAGCGGAGGGCATTGTGAGGTAGTATTTCGAAACAGGCATACAAACTTTTACCAAGCATCCCCATGCGAGGTAGGTCAAGGCATGATCGAGTGCACCACCTTGATTGGTAAAAGTTTGTGCACTTGATCGTGCTCATATACTACCGATAGCTTTTTAATAGTTCTAACGAACTGTCTATTTGTACTCACAAATCCCTTACGTGGGAGAGAAACTATCTCCCGCTCCTTTTGGGCATACGACTTCTGCTTTACCTAACATCCACTCGTTATAACACTTATTTCCTTCTCAAAACAACATCATCACAGATTGTTACCCCGCGTATGGGAGAATACAATGAAAGACTATATCAGTATAATATACATATCTGAGGGTTTCTCAAAACAACATCATCACAGATTGTTACCCCGCATATGGGAAAATACAAGGAAAGACTATATCAGTATAATATACATATCTAGGGTTTTTTTTTCATTAGGGCAAATCTAACATTGAGAGACTCTCTTTGACTTATTTCTCTTTCATTCATATTTCAATCACCTTTACGTTTTTTCACACTGCTTTGTAGAGTATGCTATCCAGAACTGTTGTGTTTTGATCTGTACTAAAGATTACCTGTGTTACAATGGCGTTGTAATGAATGAAAGAGAGTGAGCCCAGAGAGATTCTCTCAATGTTAGATTCGCCCTAATAAAAAAAAACCCCGAGATATTATAGTACCAAATTACAGAGCATGCTTCGGCATTACTGAGGATCAACGAGCAAAACCCAGTTTGTGGACATCGACTACAACTACATCCATGGATGGGACCTATGCCATTGACCATTTGATCCAATGGACAAAAGTTATTTCTGTTCTCATTGACTACTGATTTCTGTTTTTATTTTGATGGTTAAATAAAATGACATTCTATGGTGTGTTTTTTTCAAAAGGCCTCCAATGATTTTTATAGCATCTTTTAACGGAAGCAAAATAAAAAAATGTCCATTTTAATAAATCCTAGAGGGTTTGAGCTGTTTAGTGGAATACCTGTAACTAGAAATTAAAAGAAAAATTAGTATCTTCCATTTAATTCCAACTACCTTTGCTTATCTTCGACAGATACGCGTATTTCGTCTACAATGTGCAGACTTCTTCAGTGTCTCGTACTACTTACAGTTATTAGTACGAGACAAGTCGAGTTATTAGTACGACGTACAAGTCGAGTTATTAGTACGAGACACTGAAGAAGTCTGCACATTGTAGACGAAATATGCGTATCTGTCGAAGATAAGCAAAGGTAGTTGGAATTTAATCGAAGATACTAATTTTTCTTCTAATTTCTAGTTACATTTTAATAAATTTTTGTTCTCATATTTAGGAGTAAGTTCAGTTGCACTCCTTTAGTCTAGTAAGTATCCACAGGGATATAAAGAATCTCCTTCCAACAACAAGATTGAGCAATTGGTCAAAAGAGCAAGCTATCTAACATGAGGATTATGACTAGGGTTCTGATGCATGGTCACTATCGGAGTTATTGTTTGTTTTGTTTGCAATGAATCCGGTTTTGACTGATAAAGGGGCGCGCCTTTGAAGAGTGCTGTCGCTCACAAAGGGTTTAAGCGGAAACTTTCTATTAAACCTGATTCATTGTGAACAAAACAAACAATGACAACTGTAACAACACCGAATACTTCATCATTTCTCAATAGTGATGAAGTAACTCGACATGCGCTATACAAAGGCTACGGGATATACTACAATAGATCAAATTACTGGTCGCAGTGGTTTATGTCCCGAACAGAGGAAAAAAAAAACATGAGGATGCCCCAATGGGCGGGAGGAGAGCCCGCCCTCTATTCACAAACTGTTAGCAATGGGGAGTTGGCATTCCCACTCTCCCCATCCAGAGTGCTTCAATCGGGTGCCCTGATGGTCCCTCCCATTCCCATGAAATATTTATATAATAGTGTATATATTTATGTAAATGAAAAATACTTCAAGCATTCGTATCAATTATAGTTATATGATCTACATTCGGTTGATCCTGAAATGTAAGAAATGTTGTAAAGTGTTAAAGTGTAGAGTTCTTTGGTTTCGCGCTTATGCACGTTTTCGTTTGTTTTCAGCGATAGCAGCAATTTCCCAAAATCTTGATTTGAGGTATCCTTAAAAAGTTTGTTAAATTATTCAAAAATAACATTTATACATTTTAATTTACTGTTGCCATGGTCACTATTTGCTGCTTGATGTTGATTTTATAACAGCAATACGTTTTTACTTTTGCTAGCCTAATAATTATTGCTCCTGTGTAAGGGAGGTAAAGACAAATCTATATATATAAAAATGAAATGCTGTCCGTTCGTGACAGCATAACTCACGAACGACACGATGGATTTATTTGATTTCTTTTTTGTTTGATTTGCCTTGGTTTCCAACAGGTTTATATGAAGAAAAAAAATTGAAAAATTTACTGGAAAATGAAAAAAAAAATCATAAAAACCAATATGTGATTTTGTATGAGAATATCATAATATGCTTGACAAGACCATCTTTTGATGTGTAAGGAGCAACCGTTGGAAACTATACTGGCGTCATTATTAACAAAAACAAAAGAACGAGAGGAGAGAGAATTTCTGATTGACCTTTTGAAAAGATTTACAAAAAGTGATAATGCAATAGAGTCGATTATTTCGCAATTTTTACGGGGTTTTCGGAATTTGAAGTGGTTTGCGGAAAAAATACGCGGTTTTCGTTATTCATGTAAGTACATACCGTTCGCTTAAATTTGATCAAAAATGTGTCTTAAATCTAGCTTTTATCGCTTTTTACAAAGTTTTCGTGAATTACGGGTTTTTAGGTGGATTCAGGGATTTACTCGGTTTTTTAAAAACGGTGTTTTTTACAGCGCACTCATCCCTTTGTTAAAAGTAACCTCTGTATGAACGATTTATAGCGTGTAGATACACGTATAAACTGAAATGTTAGTATTGGTGACACCTTGCAGTGAGATGTAAGTTCTCGATCAACAATATAATACGGCCTATCAACATTTGTAAACAAACATTTCTGAGCCCTTTTTCTCTTAAACCATAGGTCACCCATGCAAACCAATACCATAATCATGTAGGGGAAAGTTTACCCTACACGATGATGTTATAGGTTTGCGTGTGTAGCTTATTGCTTGCGTGAAAAAAGGCTCAGAAGTGTATGTTTACAAACGTTGAAAGGCCCTATTCTAATGTTGGTTAAGAATTGGAGTGAAGGTGAATGGAAAGTGAAGGTATTAGTTATTGTCTTCTGTGTTGAACTGACATATGTTGAATTACATTTGTCCTTGCATTAAATAGTATCGTTCGCCGTGTTATTAATAGGGCATCAGGAAGATGAAAACAACGAAATTGCTAGAAATTTAAAAGATACTAATTAAGTTGTGATTTCAGTTAATTTCAATTAATATTATCGTAAAATGCCTCCAACGGAATAATATCGGTCGTGGCAGCCGCACGGCTGCTAGCTGATGTTGAGTGAAGAAGAAACAGCAGCTCAAAAAAGCGATAAAGTTAGAAAGAAGAATAATCGGCAAGTATCAGGAAGATCAGGTGACAATCTCGCCCAACATAACCTTATAAATTGATTTCGAATACATTCCAAAAAATCTTCAACGTGCTGCCTTTAGTTGATTACAATGCGAATATATCAGTCGCCATTGAATCAATGAGTGTAGTTTGTTCTCATTGTAATGCATTGAAGTTCCCAAATGAAACACCAGAGCCTTTGCGCTCATTGATGTTTGGATCAGGACGTGGTTCTAAACATTTTCTGCAGAACATCCAGAGTTATAATGGTTGCTTTTTCGTTTTTTCGTTTGGCGCAACGAACATAACAATATTTAAAACTTTTCTTGGACATAGTTTAAAAATTAGTAAATTATAAAATTGTGAAACCGTCTTCGCTACAGGTCAAATTTACAGCCCATAAATTTTTACAGATTTCTATCATGGGAGATTCACTCAGCAAGATTATTCCACCATGATGCGGGACATTGTACAACAATTGCAAGCAATGCTTCATGAGTCCAATAAATTGATTCAAATATTCAAGACTGCTCTAGATCCAATGCCATCTAACAACCATAAGCATGCGATTCGAGCTAATTACTTCTCCAATTTTCCAATAAGTAGTTTAAGTGTGAGCAGGACAACGTATGCCGGGTCAGCTAGTGGACATATAAAATCAACAAGCAATTTTTAAATCATCTAAGAAGTAAAATCAATAAAACAAAATCATCAAATATAATGATATTGTGAGTTATGATACAGTACTGTCAAAAATTTAGCTGTAAAATCAGACACTATCCGAATGGCAAACAGCTCAGATTTGGAAAAAGGTCCATTTGCAAACCGGAATTGAAAAATACATTATATAACCTATAGGAGAAATTATAAAAACCTTTTAGGAGAAATTATAAAATAAAAATTTAAAATATAAATCCCGAAAACACCAGTAAGGAAAAATCGATAATGATGATGATAAAGAAGATTGATAATGGTTATGAATAAACAATGTCTTACATGATAACATATAGTCAAGGGATATTATAATATGATTTGTTACAATTGTAGACAAACTTCCGCATCCATTATGAACCAGAAAATTTAAACAATGTATGACTGCCATGAGAAAAAAATAATTTTAAATGGTAAATTATTTTACAATACCTGATGACCTGGTAGACCTGAAAGATATGATAATGGAAAATTATGATATGATTTACCGGTCGCACTCCCTCACTTCGCTATTGTCAGATTGACAAAATTGCCCAGGCTACGCCAACCAGCGTTTCAGCTGGCAGTCTTTTGTGATCATATGACTCGTGGAGGCGTGAGGTAGGAAGATGTTGTCAACTCACCATTTGAAGCCCCCATCTTCCTTAGTCCCTCTTATGTATAAATTACAAGCGAATGCATATTCTGATGCATCAACGAATGTATGCTGTTCCCCTGTTCTCGTAGCACTGCTACTTGTCCATCTAGGGATTTTTACCGCTGTTGCTTGTTTGATAGAATTCATCACTGCTGGTGTAGATGCGCGGGAATTTCTTCATCCCAGTTGGAGCTTTCTTTATGAAGTTCCTGCACTAAAATTTCATAATGAATGGTAAGGTTGGATATCAATCCTATTCGATCATAATTACTTATAATAAATGAGAACACTTCTCTTTTGGAAGGTCTTCTTATTTGATCTCCAACTTCAATTGGAAGACGTTCGAATTTTAATTTGAATTGTATGCAATCTGTCTCAGTATTCCAATAAACGCCTAGTTTTTTTTTTTTTTCATCAGGTGACTCTTTGTCCTCGAACAGTTTTACTTTGGTTGTTTGCACCCTGTCTTGTGGCAATGCTGCTATTATGACTTTGCTGTTGGTTATGAAATTCTTATGACGTAGCCTGCATGATTATGGATTTCAATTACATCCTTTATTGTTTTCACGGCTCCTTCTTCTGAATCGAAACTATAGTCGTTTTGGTGTGTACACACTAGATTTTTTTCGCTGGAAATCAGCAAAATTTTGCTCTGACTCCCATTTCACGTTGGGATTATTAAAAACATATTTTATTTTGGTTTTTACTCTCTTTTTTTATTTATTTGTATTTATACCTCCATCGGATGCTTTGCAACGATGTGCTGTTTTAGGCTGCTAAACTTCCGATAGCTTTTGCTGCAACCTTTTTTGGTGAATGTATAATGCACAAGCGCTTTGTCGAAGTGTTTTTTTCTGCTTCCATACACTTTCAGGTGTCGTCGAAGCCCATCAATATATCCCTCAACCAATTGATGGTAGCGTATTCGCCATTTTTGTTGACGCTGTAGTAAATATAGAATTATTTTTATCTGTTTTACTTACCAAACAACTCCCCCACATCACAACGGTCTGCTTTAATATTAAGCAGAGCTCTTGCAATTTCGGATCCATGAAGTTTTCGAATTGAATTTAAACTTCAATTAAACCGGCCGCAAACTGCACGAGCGCTGCCGAAAAAAACAATGAAAGCTTTTTTTTCTTTTTTATTAATTTGACAGACTGACAGTCAGGTGGTGAAAGATACTGAGTGTTCAGCAATCTGAACCAGTTTACTGGTTTTCAGCAAAAGCAAACCAAATTGCTGTTTTTCAGTAAAATGTAATATTGCTGATGGCTTTTCAGCAAATCATTTTGCTGAAATCGTTGATCGTTTTTTGGTGTGTAGGCTTTAAAGCAGCAAAAAGATCTGCATTGTGATTTTTTACATGTTGAGCACATGCTGGCGAGCATGTTGCTCCAAATCGGGAGTTTTAGAATTGTCAAATTCCTGAAATAAAAAACTTTGTTTCTTTGGATCTTCGAATGGTACTTTTATTTGGCTGAACATTTCTTGAATTTTCCTTGAAATTTTCCTTCTTTAAATCTTCAAGTAATTCCAATTTATGGTGTTGTTGCGTCTGGTTCTGATAAAAACATTGAATTTAATGAAACTCCTTTTGAATTGGCTGCCGCATCGAAAACTAATCTAGGTTTTCTGGGAACCTTATTCTTGTTGATAACTATGAAATGAGGTGAATAAATGAGTCTTTTGCCAATTCTTTGGCTTCCTCTTGTGATAACTTTCGCGAATAACCTGTTTTGATATAATCATGAATTGTTTCATTCATCCATTTCCTTAACTTTTCATCTTTTTAAAGCTTCTATTCTTGATTTAATAATCTTTCATAAGCTTGATGATAGCTCTCAGGAAATTTAATATCATCTTCTTTCCAAAATGGTTTTATTTGATATCTTTCGCCATCATGGCTTGAATAATTCTTTATTATTTCATTAACTTATCAGTCTTGTTAAGACTCGGGTAATTTCTCGGGTATTTTTGCTCATAATTTTTCTTAATGAGAAGACATTGTGCATCATATCATGCATCATTTTGTCTTCTTGTATACACACTTAGAAGTTATGAATTTTACACGAGACGTAATTTATGATTTCAAAAAGTCGGAGAATGTAAAGAAACATTTCGTGTAAAATTATGTCTCCTGAAACTAACACATACGCAATTCGACGAAAGATGTGTTTGATTGAATTATTTTCTCTTCTCTTTCAACTTATTCTTATGTGCTAATGGATGCTTGCATGTGTCGGTCCCAGAGGACAGAAATTTACATGACGTTTTGGTAGTGTGTCATGTTAGTACTATTTCTTTTATGTTTCCGAACACCAGCAATCCAAGTTTCGTTTTAATTGCTTTTGGATTATCTGTATTCACTGTTTTTTTTTCTATAGGATATAATAGATGGCTGTGGTTTAATCCTATAAGCAATCCGGGTTGAGCATTTCTAAAACTTTCAACAGAGCAAAAACAATTGTATGCAAAAATGTCTATGTGAATAATTTCTCCAGGCCTTTGTGGAATGGGTGTTTTTTTTTATTTATTTATTTATTTTCCGTCGGCCTATTTTCTCACATGGAGACCATCACCGAGGCCAGGGAGACGACTCCGCCACCTGGACCCTACCTAACGACTTATGACTATGAGCCGGGACCAACGGCTTTACTTCCCTTCCGAAGGAAGACGTGACAAGATTTTTTCGCCTCAGAAAAACCACCGACGTCGACTGAGATTGAACCTAGATCCACCTGGGTGCCAGTAGCAGTCACGCTTACCAGTAAACCACCGACGCCGGCAGAATGGGTGTTTTAAACAGTATGAATTTTTGTAGATTTCTTTGGTATTTCTCAGTTTTACAAGTTTCACAATTTTCTACAAACTGATAAATAATATTTGTTATTTTTGAAAAATATTTTTTTTTCAATAACTGTTCTGAATTTTCTTTGGAATTTCTATGTTTTTTTTTAATTTTTTCTAATTGTTTTTCATTGTCATATAAATCTTGTACTTTTTTCTGGGAAAATCTAGCTTTTATTAATCTTGGGTTGAAAATATCTTTGTATATTTCTTGTATTGTTGCCATTATAGGTTCGTCAGTATTGTTTCGTCTCAGTCGAAATCCAAGCAACCCTGTTAGCAACGGCCGTTGTTGAATGGCAACCACCTCTTATAAAAATGGCATGCAGCGTCATGCTAATCATCAGTTTTATTTTACCATCGCCCAGCGAACATCAGCAGCAGCAAGAAGCAATTTGTAAATTAGAAAGTTAAAAGAGAATTAAATAGTATTGCTAGTGTAGCCGACCAGTGTTCATCTATTCGTCGATTCCCGTCCCTGGCAAGGAGCAACGTCAACCCCCCCAGCTCTTTTCAGAGCTCATAAAGAGTTGAATCAATTGACGCTTGCCTCCTCCGCCCACCCTGCCGAATACAGTCCACTCCGCAACAAAAGGTGCAGTTCCAAGAAGCTTTCGCCGTGAAAGTTTGCGCTGAGACGACCCTACCGAAGGATCGAATCGCCTGCCGCCTTCCAGTGAAAAACACGTACGTTACCTAGCAACCTGCCAACCAAACAAACTACTACTGCTGTTGCCAATGCCAACCGCGTGTGCGAAACAAAGTGAAAAATCAAAATGAATCGAAACGGTGCGCAAGATGTCGGTTCACACTCGAATACATCAGGATCGTTCCACGGATTCGACGAATGGGAGACCCAACTGGATGAAGCTACAGCCAATAATATCAAGGATTGAGTCGCCAACGGTATGCAGCAAAAATGAAATTGATGCGGATCAAGCAGACAGTGATTGTCACAACTTGGTGTGCTGTCCAAGAGTCTGGCGGTCAACTATGCCGAGTACAACCAATTTCACAGCAAGATAATTGCCATCGTTCCTGATGAAGCGCTGGATGTACAAGACGATGAATACGCAACCTTCGAGCAATTATACTACGCCATCTCTAACTCTGTGGAGGAGCTACTGCTGGAAGCAAAGGATCAGGCCGCACTGAGAGTTCCTCCCGCCGTTCCAGCAGCGCCTCAGGTAAACATCCAGCAGCAACCATTGAAAGCACCAATCCCAACGTTCGATGGAAGCTACGACGCGTGGCCCAAATTCAAAGCCATCTTCCGGGACCTGATGGCTAACTCGGGGTATACCAACGCCATTAAATTGTATCACCTCGATAAAGCCCTCATCGGAGATGCTGCTGAAATCCTAGATGCGAAAGTACTAAGCGAGGGCAACTACCAGCAAGCTTGGGAAATCTTGTCGGACCGATACGAGAACAAGTGAGTGCTAGTAGAAACTCACATTCGTGGGTTGTTGTCCCTGAAGAAAATGACGGAGGAATCGCATAAGGACCTTCGAACTCTGCTAAACGAAGCCAACCGCCACGTCGAAAGTTTGAGCTACCTTCAGCAACAGATCACCGGAGTTTCGGAGCACATTATTGTGTATCTGATAACTTCGGCTCTTGACAAGTCGGCCCGTAAGTCCTGGGAGAGTGGCCAGAAGAAAGGAGAACTCCCAAAGTATGTACAAGTCATCGAGTTCCTGAAATCCAGATGCCAGATTCTGGAAAACTGTGAAAAAGTGTTCCAGCCATCTTTCCAGCCAACAGTCAAGCCAAAGCAAGCCCAGCTACCTTCCAAAGCCCAGCCCCAGAAGAGCCACGCAGTTTCAGCTAGTGAATTTCAAACGTGTGATATTTGTGGTGGTGATCATCCCAACTTTCAGTGTACTGCCTTGAACAACCTGACCGCAACCCAGAAGAACGAGAAGATACAAGCCGCAGGAGTTTGTTTCAACTGCCTGCGTAAGAAGCACCGTTCCAAGGACTGCCCATCCAGCAAAGTGTGCCACAAGTGCCAGCGCCGGCACCACACGTTACTCCATGTAGATAGGGCACCCAGCCAGGAGAAAACGCCTTCTCTTCCCGCGGATGCAGTGACCAGCCCGCCACCTTTTCCGGCTGCTCCGAGTCAACCATCGACGTCGGTGCAGAAGATTCCTGCCCTAGTGGAAGCACCCGTTTCCACCACCTGTTCGTTGAACATCGCCCAATCTACCAAGACTGTGCTGCTGCTTACCGCAGTGGTGCAAGTGTTTGACAAGCAAAATCACCCTCATCCATGCCGTGTTCTGCTGGACCGCGGATCCCAAGTAAACTTCGTGACGGAAGAGACGGCCAACCGCCTTGGCCTTAGAAAGCAACCAGCCAACGTTCCTATCGTTGGAATCAACGCCCTGCGATCCCACGCTCGGGACAAAGTAACCCTGAAGTTCAAGTCCAGAGTATCCAACTTCCAAGCCAGCCTCGAGTGCCTAGTGACGCCGAAAGTAACGGGCACAATACCATCGTCGAAGATCAACATCGTCAATTGGAACATCCCCGATGGAGTGGTTCTGGCCGATCCCGAGTTCCACACGCCAAACAAGGTGGATCTGCTAATCGGCGCAGAGCTGTTCTTTGATTTGCTGAAGCCAAGCCAGCTCATCCTGGAAGACAACGTGCCACAGTTGCGAGACACTCACCTTGGGTGGATCGTATCTGGTGTCATCATCGAGCCACAGATTTCCAACATTTCCGTACAGCATTCCAACCACGCTTCCCTTGTAGATGTCGAGCAAATGATGCATGAATTCTGGCAAATTGAGGAAGTACCAGACGTACCGAAGCTATCAACCGATCACACTTTCTTGCCACATACCAACGTGACGAGTCCGGAAGGTTTATCGTGAGGATGCCGTTCAACGAAAAGTCTTCCCAGTTGGATGATTGTCGTGCTTTGGCCTTGAAGAGGTTCCTGATGTTGGAGAAACGCTTGATGAATAATCCCGAACTACAGGCGCAGTACGTGGAATTCATTCGGGAGTACGAGGCTCTCGGACATTGCCACGAAATCAACGAAGCTGACGATCAACCCAACCAGCCGAGGTACTATCTTCCGCATCATGCAGTACTTCGCCCGTCCAGCTCGAGCACGAAGTGTCGGGTCGTGTTCGACGCAAGTGCCAAGTCATCGTCTGAACAGCTGTCCCTATACGAAGTCCTGCAAGTCGGCCCGGTTGTGCAAAATGATCTGCATTTCATCGTTCTACGGTTCCGTAAGTTCAAGATTGCATTCTCCGGGGACGTCGCCAAGATGTACCGTCAAGTTTTCCATGCGCCCGTAGATCGACGTTTTCTGCGAATTTTCTGGAGGTCACACTCGTTACAACCGCTACGGGTGCTAGAACTTTGTACCGTTACCTACGGTACAGTATCCGCTCCGTACCTCGCAACAAGGTGCTTGGTACAACTGGTCGAGGAAGAAGGTGAATTTTTCCCCATCGCCGCTCGCATTGTAAAGGAGGAGACGTATATGGACGATGTGCTCTCCGGCGCAGACTCGGTGGAAGATGCCATCGAAGCCCAAAGACAACTGAAGCAGCTCCTAGGAAGTGGTGGATTTCCGATCCATAAATGGTGCTCGAATTCGCAAGAGTTTCTCGAGTGCATTCCTGTAGAAGATCAAGAAAAAATGATACCATTAAAAGAACGTGGCGTTAACCAAGCGATCAAGATTCTCGGCCTGCTCTGGGATCCGACGGCCGATACCCTGTACATCGCAAACCATCCAAACCAACCGCCTTCATCACAGCAACGTGTCACCAAAAGGGTGATGTATTCAGAGATTGCCAAATTCTTCGACCCTCTTGGGCTGGTCTCTCCGGTCATCGTATTGGCAAAACTCCTGGCTCAACGATTGTGGCAACTCAAAATCGGATGGGATGATCCGGTCGACGAAGAAACAGCGCAAAAGTGGCAAGAACTTCAAGCATCGATGTCCTTGCTGCCCAACATCGCCATTCCAAGATGCGTCACATTCGAAAGAGTAATGGCTTACGAACTACACGGATTCTCCGATGCCTCAACCGTGGCATACGGCGCCTGTATTTACCTGCGAAGTCTATTTTCCGATGGATCAGCCAAGCTGTGCCTACTTACCAGCAAGTCGAAGTTGGCTCCTCTGCATGACCTTTCCATCCCTCGAAAGGAGTTATGCAGCGCTCTGGTACTGACCCGATTAGTCTTGAAGTTGCTACCCGCCCTGGGTATGGAATTCCAGGAGATTGTGTTATGGTGTGATAGCACGATTGTCCTGGCCTGGATCAAGAAACCGCTAAACCAACTCTAATTATTTGTCCGAAACCGAATCACCGTGATCCAAGAACACACAGGTGGTTACCGATGGGAATACGTTCGATCCCTGCAGAACTCGGCCGACGTCGTCTCACGTGGTCAACTACCTGAAGCCTTGGAAAACAACAACCTTTGGTGGAGTGGTCCCGAGTTCCTCCAGCGAGTGAAATACAGCAGCTTCCGCAAAATCCTACGCGTAATGGGGTACGTATTGCGATTCGTTGGCAACTGTCAAATCAAGAACTCTACCGAGCGAAAGTCAAGCAAGCATCTGACGATTACGGAATTACGCCAGGCAACCGAAGCTATTTTCCACGTAGTTCAACACGTTCATTTGGCGGACGAAATTCAACGAGTTGCTGATCACGAACCCTGCAAGAAATTGGCAAACCTGCGCCCTGTTTACGTCAACGGCCCTTCTTCGTGTCGGTGGTCGACTGGATCGCTCACAGCTACCGTTCGAGAGCCGTCATCCCATCATCCTACCGGACAAGGACCCAGTGGTACGCCTTCTAGTTCGACAGATGCACGTCGAACAGCTTCACGTCGGGCAGTCCGGCCTGATTAACGCCATGAGACAACGCTATTGGCTCCTAAACGCTCGGTCCACAATCTGGCAGATTACACGTAAGTGTGTGAGATGCTTCCGAATTAACCCAACCAACACCAGTCAACTGATGGGAAACCTGCCAGCATCAAGAGTGGTACCGTCGCCCCCATTTTCCATAACTGGAGTGGACTACGCCGGTCCCTTCCTGGTGAAACAAGGTGTACGTCGCCCTGCCGTGGTGAAATCCTACGTCGCCGTCTTTGTCTGTATGACTACCAAGGCCGTCCATCTGGAAGCAGTAACAGACTTGAGCACCGATGCGTTCTTGGCGGCCCTAAAACGATTAACGAGGAATGGTCCAGCAGCTGCAGTCGGATAACGCAACAAACTTCCTAGGTGCACACAACGAATTGAATGCCTTATATCGATAGTTCCAAGATCAGCAAGCCGTTGAAACCGTCGAGAAATTTTGTCGCACCCGTGAAATCGAATGGCACTTCATCCCGCCGGACGCACCGGAATTCGGCGGCCTTTGGGAGGCAGCAGTTAAGTCCACCAAGAGCCATTTAAAACGAATCGTCGGCAACGTGAAGCTGACCTTCGAGGAAATGTCCACAGTTTTAGTGGAAATAGAAGCGGTGCTAAACTCGCGGCCGCTTTTCACCATATCCAACGACCCAGCAGATCCAATGGTAATTACACCCGCTCATCATCTCATCGGACGTCCCCTCAACGCCATTCCCGAGCCATCCTTGGAGGAAATCAATTCAACTCGCCTAACGAGATGGCAACATCTGCAACTCATACGCGAACATTTCTGGCGTGCTTGGAGTCGTGACTACCTAAATACACTTCAACCGAGGAAGAAGAATCTTCGGACAATGCCGAACATCCGGGAAAACATGCTCGTGTTGCTCCACGACCGAAACCAGCCCCCACTTAACTGGAAGATAGGTCGCATTACAGCCGTATACCCTGGTGACGACGGTTTGGTCCGAACCGTAGATGCCCTGGTTGAAGGTTCCATCCTCCGACGCCCCATCAACAAGCTTTCGGTACTGCCCATCGAAGACAACGTTCAACCTTCTGGTAATGTTGAGTAACCTAAACCAGGGTAGTATGCTTCGTCTCAGTCGAAATCCAAGCAACCCTGATAGCAACGGCCGTTGTTGAATGGCAACCACCTCTTATAAAAATGGCATGCAGCGTCATGCTAATCATCAGTTTTATTCTACCATCGCCCAGCAAACATCAGCAGCAGCAAGAAGCAATTTGTAAATTAGAAAGTTAAAAGAGAATTAAATAGTTTTGCTAGTGTAGCCGACCAGTGTTCATCTATTCGTCGATTCCCGTCCCTGGCAAGGAGCAACGTCAACCCCCCCAGCTCTTTTCAGGGCTCATAAAGAGTTGAATCAATTGACGCTTGCCTCCTCCACAGTCCACTCCGCAACAAAAGGTGCCCTCCGAGATCGAACAGTATAAATGCCATTTATCAGTTGTGGATTCAAGAATTGTTTAAGTTTGTCTTTGAGATATTGAACACAAAATCTTGGTTCAATGAAAATATGTCTTTTATAGTTTTCAAACGGATTTACTTCACCATAACTTGACGTTTTTCCAATTCTAAAAATTTATTGTTTTCTTAACACATTTACAGGGGCTTCTGTATAAGGTATATAGGAATTGTAATCATTGTCTGCTGAATGGTAGGTCGCAGTTTTCCGAGTATTGATACTCCAAATTTTCGAAATACCTTCCAAATGAAGTTCCTTCAGGATATTCTTCATTTGTAAGATAGGGCAATTGTTGAATGTATTCTTCGGTATTTTCTGTTTCAATATTAAAATTTTTAGGTCGATTTACATAGTTCACTCTGTTGGTTTTAATTGAAGGATCAACCTCCATGGGAATTGGTTTTTCAAATTTAGGTTGGAAAGGATTAGATTGAATCATTTGTTGTGGTACATGTTTTTCGAGTTTTGGTTGAAAAGGATTAGGTTGAAACATTTGTTGTGGAATTTGTTGTATTCTAGGTGTTACCATTCCTTGTTGGAATCTTGGTAGTTGTTGATGAAATCTTTGAAATTGTTGTATTGGTTGGAATCTTTGAAATGATGGAATTATTTGCTGTCTAGCATTGAAGGAATGATGTGGTGGTAATTTAGGTGGCAATTTTGGAGGAAATCTTTGAGGTTGCTGTGTAAAAACTGGAAAATCAGGTTTCGATTTTGTATATTTTTTCCGAAATTCAGTGTTCATGATTGTCTTTCATAATAGCCATCTATTGTGTTGCATAATAGCCATAAGCTTGAGCTAATGATTCAGCTCTGTAATTCTTTACAAATTTTCCTATATCTCCACCCAAACCTCGTACGAAAGCATCAATAGCTTTTTCGTTTTACATTTCAATCAATGATTTTGAGGCTTCCGGGTGATTATAACGTTCATCGTTTTTGATGTGATTTGCTATGAGAGAAAGGATTTTATTAACATCATTATAATACTCCTCTGGACATCTGTTTCTTTGTTGCACATTCATTAACTGACAATCTAAAGTATTTAGATCACGTTGTTCGCCAAAATACGTTAATGATGATCATTAACCAATTTTAATTTACATTGGACGCGACTAATGCGTTATTAGCTTCCTATGAAATATGAATTTTTTTTTTTTTTGTTAATTGAACTATGAATATAAGGTTTATAAAGTTTGCCGTGCTTTTCAGCGTCATCGAGCCAAACATGGAGTTTGCTTGGTTCACCAGTGAATATTGGTAAGTCTATTACCAAATCCGGTATTTTTTCTATGACTTCAGGATTCACAGGTTGGTTATTGCGATCAACCAAATACAGTGGTGGATCTTCATAGTCTGGTTGTTCTGGGGTTTGATTCGCTTCTTTTAGGGCAGCGATTCTGTCAAGAATTATTTGAGGCTGCTCTTGTTGAGCTATATTGCCAATGCGTAATTTATTATAAAAGTTATTTATTAGCTGATCAATTTTGTCAAAAAAAAAAAATCACTCCCTTCTTTTGCATTCAACATTCAAGTTTGACACTATCTACTTTTTATTTCACTTATACACTATTCACTTTTCTTTCTAATCTGAAAATTAAATTCGTAATTAGTTATACTTACAAAATAATTTCAACCATAACTTTCGCACTATTTCGCCGAAAATGCAAGTACTCGTTCTGTATCGATGAGTGTCCTTGTCTTCAGGGTTGGGTCCTATTCCTGTACCGGCAGGACTCCACAGTTCTAAACCAGGCACGATCTCCAACTGTCCCAGTGAAGTGGCTGAATCCCGTTTGTCCGTCTTCGAGTGATTAGCTGCTGACGGTGACTAAGGTGCTCTGCTCCACGGCGGCTGCTATTGCGGTAAAGTTGTGTTTCGGATAAATTTATCGAACTCGCGCTGCTCCCTATTAGGGCGCCAGTTAAGCTATTCGCATTTGTAAATGCTTTTTTAAAAAATGTAGAACTCGGATCAGGAACGACTTACGCGCTCTGAGGTGTTACATGAATCTAGCTGTCTCACCAACAGCTCCGTATTTTCAACCAACCAGCTCCGTATATTTAAAGGAATGCATAAACATACCTTAGACACAACAATTATTTATCGCGTTGCATCGTCTGTTTTTTCCTCACGTCACTTTAATTTATTTCATCGGAGGATTCTTTAAGAGAGAAAGCTCTAAGTTCTCGTGCCTTGGCAATGAATGTCCGGGCACTACTTTCCCGACTAAGGAGGGGTAGTACGTTGGCTCCGGAGTGAAACTTTGCTAGGATTAAGAACGAAGTGCTAGTTGAGCACAACTCTGAAACAGTTCAATTATTAGGAATGTCCAGGCGCTACTTTTCCGACTAAAGCAGGAGAGGTACGACGGTTCTGGAGTGAAACCTAATTTCTCGAGTGATTGTCTCAGAGTAGAAGCTCTGGGGGTGAGTTTGGTTTCGGATAACTGATGTTACTCGGTTGGATCTTCATTACAAACTGTTTTATTCAAGTGAATGGTGGACTATATATAGTGGTCCCTAAATCTAGAATTTCCGGCATCAAGCCCAACGCATATGTGCATTATGTTTCCTCTTTAGGAAATTCTAAATGCATTTTGGTGCATTTTGGTGCATTTGACTTAATCTATTTCTCTCTCTCTCTCTCTCGGTCCTTTGTTCTAGTAACAAAAAAGCAATTACATTTTCCAGTATCCTTTTGGCTTTTCTGGTAATAAAAATCCCTCGCATATCCTCAAAACTTACTCTTGCCTTTCTTTAAAAGCAAGCCTAGCGATAGTGTCTATCACCTCACTTGTTCTAACTCTCACCTACGGATCATCCAAATCGTACTTGTCTATTTGCTTTCAGCTGGCATCTATTTACATTTTTCTTTCCTTCTATCGGCACCGTGCTAAAGACAGCTCAGTTTATTACTCTACTCGATTAGGGAGAAGCACGACATAGCGATGTCCCCTTAGAAAAAATCGATTCCCCATCCCTCTATTCGTTCTATTCTCACAAAATCTCGCCTTACTATCGGCTCCCTTTTTACTTATTCTCCATAGGTATTCTTGGCGTAATAAAACGCTTCATTCAAAGAGACCTTTCATACGTGCGACTAAATCGCCGTGCACCGAATTGTTTCTATCTGGTTTGCTACGCGCAGCTTATTTTCCCACTTTTCACCAGGGTATTGTTCTAAGCGTAATGTTTACGCTTACCGCTGCTTGTAGGTTCCCGCTTATGGTGCATAGAGACGAAGAAAAAAAATGTATTCTTTCTTAGGATGCGCATCGGTTTAAGCAAGAGCAAGGTCGTTTGAACTGTGCAAGTCTAGGACGTGCGAGTGTCCATCGGCAATTTATGCCGTTTGAGTGTGCGGACTGCATCAATAATCAGTTTATTGCATGTTTCGGGTCGGGCCCTGCTGTGCACTATGGGCGATTTCCATACAAGCAGGCGGACGAAAATATTTTGATCATTTTTTCTTGTTTTGTAGAGTTTTTTTTTGTTGATGTTATCAAAATATGTTGTTAATATACTTTTTTTCACACTACGGGATTAAATTTTCAAAAGGGCTTAACTTTCCATTGATTTAAAAAAAACTATAATATCTTGAAAACAGATGTGACTAAAACTCTAATTTCAAAGGATAAATCATGATAATAATATTTCAATCTTTCTAAGGGAACATCCACAAATTACGTGATATATTATGGGAGGGGGGCTCAGAAATAGAAACGTACCATGTATGAGGTATGGCATAATATGCTACGAAGTAGGTCTGGAAATGATCAATATTATGCTACGTCATTTGTGGATGGTCCCAAACAGAGATATTGGCTTTTCACAGAAAACTTAGCATGCATAGAATATTCAGAAAGAAGAAGAAGCAGGATCCGCAGCTGTTGCTTCCTTCAATGATTTGAATATTACCAAGCAAACTCGATGCATAGGTACAAGGTAATCGCTGAACAAAATAGCTGTGGTTGTCAGTGACGATTGTCAGTTTCGGGTATTTGAATCTGATGCAATTTTTTCTCTGAAACGGCAATAATAAGAATTGATTTTCGGTCCAACCATCAATAACGTAATTTATTTTTCGAAATTGTTTCATACTGCCTGTATGATTTTTACGAATAAACCTGATAAACGTTTCATGACGCGTAAGAAAACACAAGATCCCTTTACCCGTCTGACCCAGCAAAATTAATAGATGACTTTTTTGTATTGAACACGCAACTACAAAAAAGTCATAATCTGCTTCAGTTTACTTATTTACATAACGGTAGAAATACATACAGTCAGTCGCAAAATTGAGTGCACACCTATAGTTTCATTAGTAATGTAACGTTTTTCAGGGACTAAAAGAAATTAAATGACATCAATCATAGTTTAACAATAACTTTATTTCTCTTCCATATGATTGGTGGGCAAAATAAAAACAATAACAAAAGAATTCATTACAAAAAAAGTTAAAAAGAAAAAAAAAATCAATTCTCACCTGGCAAAATTGAGTGCACAGTCAACTTTTTATTAATAAAAACAAGTTTAAATGCCCGTAGACATAAAAAAAAAACAAATTATTTAATATATGGTGTGTCTTCCCTTGGCCTCCAGCACGGCTTGTAAGCGACGCGGCATCGACTCCACTAGCTTCTTAGTCACCGATGATGGAATATTCTCCCAAATGTTCTGAATCGCCGATTTGAGATCCTTCTTATTTGTTGGGTTAACATTTTTTAGTCGATTCTTAACCTTACACCACAAATGCTCAATAGGATTTAAATCAGGTGATTGGGGAGGAGTTTTGAGTTGTTTCGGGACATTATAGAGCAACCACTCACGTACTACGTAGGAGGTATGCTTGGGATCATTATCTTGCTGGAAGTAATAAACCCGTGGTAAACCCAATTTTTGCACCGAAGGTTGAAGATTTCGTTTCAGGATGTTGAGATAACCCATTTTATCCATGGTCGTTTCTATAAACTCCATAGTGCCGGTTCCACTAGCCGCCATCGAGCCCAACATCATTACGCTTCCTCCTCCATGCTTAACGGTTGGGCACAAATTTTGTGATTGCAGCTCCGATCTTGGCTTTCTCCACACCATTTGCCTTCCATCCGATCCAAACAAGTTCACTTTCGTTTCATCGGTGAAAATTACTGTGTTCCAGAAATCCTGAGGTTTGTCCACATGTTCTTTTGCAAATTCCAGCCGCTTTTTGATGTTTGCTTTTGAGAGAAGTGGTTTTTTCCTAGCAACTCGGCCATGCAAATTATGTCTGTGCGCCGCGCGTCTGATGGTATCGGCACTAACGGGTCTTTTAATGTTGTCAGCAACCTCCACAGCCAATTTCGGAATGCTTGTTCTAGGATTTTTTCGTAATGTTCTCACAATTTGCCGTTCATCTCCAGGTGTTAGAATACGCTTTCGCCCTCTACAGTATTCAATGTCGAATGTGGTCTACCAATGATTTCAGCAATTTCCCGCAATGATTTTCCACGGCAGCACAGACTTATTACCTGAGTTCGCGTATTAATATCCGTTTCCTTTCTTTTTGTAGCTATTTCGATTAGAACTCAGTTGAATTGCAATAAACAATGAATTTGACCACTCTGCTGACAGATGCTCATAGTGACACTGTTATAAAACATCACGGAAATTTTCAATTGATAAATACATAAAATGAAATATGTTGACGAACACAAAAGTGGACACTCAATTTTGCGACATTGAAAATGGCTCATTTATCATATTTTCGACAATTCTAAAAAACTGAGTAAAAGTTTGCATGTTATGTGTGCACTCATCACTAGCTGCAAGATTAATTTATTGAACTCCATGGCAAATTTTCATGCATAGTGATATTTGTCTTGGAAATGTTAGAAAAATGTGAACTAGCAGGTGTGTGCACTCAATTTTGCGATGGACTGTATATATTTTTACAAAGCGAATATACAATAACAACTCCAATATTTTTTTTGTCGATTTACATTAATCTTACTATGTTTCTGTTTCATCGCAAACAAAATCCTCATCAACTTCATCTACAGCTTTCATAAGTTCCTCCAACGCATCGCAGTTATCGGTGTCGGATGTTGAACGTGTTTCAGAATTTTCAAAAATCATAAAACTTTTCACGATATCTGGATAATCTAGAACATTTTTTTTCTGTCGTCTTTTCTCCATCCAAAGTAAGCTGATGAATGGGTCTGATTCATTCATGGCACAAATGAAGACATCATGTAAGTTGTCCAGCCTTGAGCGCTTTCTAGCATGATGGGTTCGGTATTTCTTTAACTGTTTGTGCTGGCTTTCTGCTGCCTCTTCTGCTAATATACCAAGCGGCGCTGGAGAATGCATAATAATTTCTCCGGCATGAGCGAGTACTTTATGCACAGTTGCAGGAATTTTATACCAATCGTACAATTCCAGATAAAGTCGGTAGGTATCCTTGCAATACGAATCTATTTTTTCGGGGTTTATTGGGTCTTGACAGTTGATAGCAATTAAAATATTTCTAAACCTCACAATCAATTCTTCATCGATGTTCAGAATTCTGCTAAAAAGCTGAGGATTTGCCAATGTTCGTCGACAAACGTTACCTGTAGTACTTGTACCTGCACCACCAGATCTTGGTTCATCTACTCTGACTCCAAAATGCTCATGAAGCTGTTTCGTCATCAGTTTTTTTCTTTGTTCGTATAATTCTTTAAATGGCTGTGAAACCTGCCATTTTTTTAAATCCATTCTATATGCAATATGCAAAAGGCATTCAAAAAATCGAATCCAAGCATGAAGCGGAGATATACCGTTATGTAGAGCATCTTCGTTTGTTAAAAATCCTTCTTCAAACTTTTCTTTACTGTTCATTACATTAGGCTTTGCTCCACAGATTGGGCAATTTTGCATTGATGAACTTCCTGTAATATACGTGAGGACTTTTCCATCTATCATGCTCAGTACAAAATCAAAATCAACAAGAATTATTTTGTCATTTAAAAGCTCGACCTTCACTGGCGTCAATTCATTCATTTCGTTTTCAATGTCATTTTTTGTGGCAAGAATTACCTCCTTACTCTCTTTGATAAATTCAAGGATGATGGGCCTACAAAATCGAATACGTTGAGGCATAGCATTGAACCACATAATCATTTTTCGATCATGAGGCATGAATAACTGAATTGGAGTAAGTGTTGATGAAAATACATCAGAATCATTCTGACATCCTTTTGGCAGCTTCTGGTGGTACTGAGAATACCCGGTTGAGCCATCCATACCCCAACTACATAATAGAATTAGTTCAGCACAATCCAGCTCGTTAGAATCCATGTACTCGTTCAGCTCTGCGTCGATTATTTTCACGATTCGATGCACTGTATTGTCCAGAAGCGCCTGCAGTTTTACTCTAATTTTTGAAGCGGTTGCTTCGATGAACTCTTTGGGAGGTGCGCATTTCTTTTTTACTTCCCCGATGACTCCGTAAGGTGGAAATCGTGACGGTGATTCTCTGTGTATTAGTTTGTATTGGAATCGACTAAATCCAGCTTCGATGAAAAAACTAAAAACTTCCTCGGGTGACATCATTCCACGTTGATCAGTTAATTGCGACAACATTTTTCTAGAATCTCCTCGATTTCTTAGAATAAGGCCGATGACTTTAACTAAATTTATCTCTTTCCTATTGTAAGCTGTCCTCGCCATTACTAGAGCCTTTTCGATGCTGTCTACTTTGGGATCCAAGCTTTCGTTGTCAATGACACGTCGTTTTCCTCCTCAGGTCAGCAAAAGGTTTTGAGGGTCTCCCACGCTTTGCAGATGACGCCGGGGTTGAAGGAGCATCTTGTTCTTGTTCGATGAACTCCGCAATGCCGAAGTCTCCATTTATCCAATCCCGAGAATATGTCTCGAATCTTTCCTGTTTTCGTTGAGCTTCATTCCACTTTAGCTTGTATTTACAAGCGGTCCTATAGAGTTTATCCTGGAGACGTTCACGTTTTTTCTCCGATATAGGATAGTTTTTACAAATAAATTTAAAAGCTCTTTCAACATTCGCATTATTCGTCAATTTAGAAACAAACAACGAAATTATAACTCTATTATCCATTTTTACACTTGCACTCAACCGTAGTTTATGGGATTTCAAATAATACACTGTCAGTATAAATACCACTTCTGGTAATAAATCGTACTCTAGGTACACAGAAATTAATTTTAACTAGCGCGTAAAATTTCCCCTCGTGTAATTCCAAGCCAAAGGAGCGTAAACAACGATATTGTTTGCAATCTTTCATACAACAGGCTTGATTTAAGCGTTATCTGGCTTAAATTTACATGAAATATCCCATTATGTTCTGCCAAATCTAGCATTCCTTTTATGTGCATTAGATAATGCAGAAAATTCAGTGCTTCTTTTTATCTGTGTACTTACCATGAGCCTCAAACATTGAGTACCTAAGCGGGTCGATGACAGCAAGGTCCACATACATGTAGGTACGAATTAACGAATTTACAAAAGCAATCATCTGCTCGAATTGTGATCCGTCATTTGAATGACCACAAACAACTCCGTTACATGTTCGATGGCCTCTAAAAAGGGTAAAGAAAATCCGATCCATATGATTTCCATGTTTCCATCCGTCCTAAAAGTCTAGCTGCTTACAATTATCATCGATTGTCGTGTATTCATGCGTCTGGTCGGCAAAGGCCTGATACGCTGCTATTGTTGTTGTTGTTGTTGTTGTTGTTGTTGTTATTGCTGTTGGTGATACTGCTACTGTCGCTGTTGCTGTTGTTACCGGTGTTGTTGTGTCTACACTGCATTGTGTTTGTTTTCGATGAAAAGCGTTAATTTCAACATACCTCCAAGTACATTACGACAGTCGGAATAAGTACAGTTGTTAATGATGATCAATGTTATGTATGTATTAGTTTTTGTAATCTTAGTATTCTATTCCTTCCAAATAGTAAATCAAATTCATTTGCTATTGTACCTCTCATTTTATTTTATTGATGTCGGTTAGTGAAACAAGTCTTGCTCGTTCAAATAATGGTATAGAGGATATCCCGCGTGCTGTGATGAATGTAGCTCTTGATAGTGAGAAAATTAATTTGTGTCATTTGAACGTTCAAAGTTTGTGTGCTCGTGGAGTGAGCAAATTTGAAGAATTTAAAGATTTATTTGTTAACAGTAAAATAGATGTGATCTGTGTGACTGAAACGTGGCTTAACGATTCGATATCAGACGATACTTTTGCAGTTTCTGGCTATAACTTGCTTATACATGATAGAATTTACAGCCGTGGTGAAGGTATCTGTGTTTATTTCAGGCCTGATCTGAGTTGTAAAGTGATTTCGAAGTCCGATTCATTTGTTGATGTTGGTGATAGTAATCGTACGAAATATCTTTTTGTTGAGATTCAGACGATTCACGAAAAGTTCTTGCTGGGTGTCTTTTACTGTCCCCCTAGAGTGGACTGTGCTGATGTTTTGAATACCAAATTATTCAAATTTTCGCTGCTTTATTCTAATGTTGTATTAATAGGCGATTTCAACACGAACCTTAGCAAAAGAAACAACAAAAGCATGCGTTTTTGCAATGTGATAGATATTTTTGGTTTTAGTTGCGTATATCAAGAGCCAACTCAATTCTATCCTGGAGGTTGCTCTCTTATTGATTTGTTATTGACAAATAATGATGAGTTCGTCGTTAATTCCAACCAGGGAGCTGCGCCTGGCTTTTCTTAACATAATATTATATTTTTATCAATTAATGTTTCTCGTGCTTCTTCTAATCAACCTAAGTTGTATAGATACTATGGACGAATTGACTACGAACAATTATTTAGCAGCCTGGATTCCGTCAACTGGTCTGTGCTCTATTCTATGCAGGACTCTGATCGTGCAGTAGATTCCCTAAATTTGCGTTTGTTAGAGCTTTATTATACATTCGTTCCTGTCCGCACCTCCTCCTCCTTCTACTCATCGGTTAATTTTTATTTTAGCGAAGAAATTCGTAATGCTATGATTTCGAGGAATATTGCATACAGTCAGTGGACTAGCAGTAGAAGCGATTTTGATCATACGCAGTACAAACGATTGCGTTACCGTGTAAACCATTTAATAAACAGAGCAAATGCAGATTACATTTCCTCAGCGTTACGTTCCAATTATTCTAGCAAGCAATTGTGGACGAAACTTAGACAGCTCAATATTGCTAAATCTACTGATAGTCAAGTGCAGGTCTCCAATTCTAGTGATGAAATAAACATTTTTTTCAGTAGCAATTTTACGTGTGACTTGAATTGCCACCGATTCCTCCTGCTAATTCAAATGGTTTCAGATTTCTTCCATGCAACGAGTTACAAGTCGCTAAAGTAATTGAATCTTTTACATCAAACGCTATTGGGCTAGATGGTATCCCGTTGAAATGTATCAAATTGATTTTACCCCACATAATTACTTCAATTACATATGTTTTCAACCTAATCTTTTTGATTTCTAAATTTCCCCGATCATGGAAAGCATCGAAAGTTATTCCTATACCTCAAAACCCGAATTAATCCACCGATGGTGAGACTGAACCCTTCTTACACTTCACCAGAATTACGAACTCAAATGTGGCAAGTATGGTACTGGATACATATTTTCATAAGAAATTCCAGGAAGATCCATTTTTTCTTAATTAGTACATGTTCGTTGAAAATAGTAAATGGAGACTTTGTGTAATTTTCGAATATACTCGTTGCAGTTCAAAACCAGACCACTCGAGGAAATGGATGCTGCTGTAATTCAATAGAGTTGCATAGTGTGGCTATGTGCTGTATGTGCTATACAACGCACCAGATGCGACACAATAGAATGCAAGCGGCATCGATTGGTGTGATTGGTCTTGTTCGGTTTTGCACTGCAACGAGTATATTTTCATCTCACAATTATGTGCTCTCAGGTATTGTTTTGGTCATATCTCCATGAAGGATTATCCAATCATAATGAAATTTTGACCAGTTATTTGAAGATTTTATAGCTTTGATTTGGCACCAACAAAACTAAAATCGGTACACAAAAGCACAGTATGTAATCGGAGACTTAACTGTTTGATTACTATTATAATAGGCCGTCAAGTACTGTTTCGTTCATATCTTCGTGACGAAATGTCCGAATGAAAAAAAAATTAATGGCGTTCTATGTTGTAGCTTTCATTTTCCGTCAACAGAACTGAAATCGGTTCACAAATGGCTGAGAAACCGATGTGACTTCATTTGTAACGCACACACACACATACACACACACACACACACACACACACACACACACACACACACACACACACATGCATGCATGCATACACACAGACATGTGCTCAGTTTGTCGAGCTGAGTCGAATGGTATATGACACTCGGCCCTGTGGGCCTCGGATAAAAAGTCGAGTTTTTAAGCGATCTCATTACCCTTCTATTGGTGTGAGAAGGGTAAAACCTAGAAATAATACATTGAACAACCTGCACCCGATTAGCATACTCTGTTCATTGTCCAAAGCTTTCGACAAGATTGCTAAAACACAAATGCAAGAGTTTATTAACTCCTTTAACCTGCTTACTCCGTATCAATCAGACTTTAGAGCTGGTCATAGCACAACTTCAGCATTGTGGAAGGTGCATGATGACGTCCATGAATATGTGGACAGAAAAGGCGTAGCTTTTCTGATTCTCATAGATTTTTATAAAGCTTTTGATAGAGTGTCTCACACCAAATTATTGAGAAAACTTTCAAATCAGTTTTTTATTTTCTCGGTAGGCAGTTTACCTTATTGAGTCATACCTCAGTCATCGCACTCAAGTTGTTGAAACTCAAGGAACTCTGTCAAGATCGGTCAACATTCTATCAGGTGTACCACAAGAGTCTGTTCTTGGGGCCATTGCTTTTCTCATTATTTATAAATGATTTGCCAACTGTTCTCAAATATTGTATGATACACATATTTGCTGATGACGTTCAGCTATACTTTTAATCTCTCGATACTGCTGTTGATGAGATGACTTGGCTTATAAACTCTGATCTTGAAAATATCTGTCGGTGGTCAGAACGAAACCTGCTCCCTGTAAATGCTTCCAAAACAAAAGTAATGTTCATGAGTAGACGTCAGAGATCCTCTTCATTGCCAAATATACTCTTCAATCAAGAAGTTTTAGAATATGTCGAGAAGGTTGCCAATTTGGGAGTAATTTTTCAAAATAATCGAAAATGGGATGCCCACATTAATTTGCAGTGCTCTAAAAGCTATGCTGGTCTACGCCACTTGAGACCTACTGCTAGCATGCTGCCTGTTCCGGTCAAAATAAGATTATTTAAATCTCTTTTACTTGTCCATTTCACTTACGGCTTAGAATTAACATCATATGCCTCTGTAGCTGCTTTTAATAGATTGAGGATTGCGGTAAATGGGTGTGTCCGTTGGATTTTCAATATTAGTCGATTTTCACGAGTTTCTCGTCTACATCGTCAGTTACTTGGATGCTCTTTTCATGACTTTCTTAAAATACGATACATTTCTACTGTGTTAAGAATAATACACAATGGTCCCAGTTATTTGTTCGAAAAACTCAGAACTTTTTGAGGCACACGAACCAGAAGTTTTGTTTTACCACATTTTAATACTTCTCATTATAGAAACACAGTTTTTATGCGAGCAATTATTCTGTGGAATCAACTTCCAGCTGAATTAAAAAACATTCATTCACGCAGACGGTTCAATCGCGAATGTATAGATTGACTAGAAGGAAGGAATTAGATATGTTATAAGGAAAAAACTTAATCAAATAATCTAGATCTAGAATTTAAGATGTGGTCGTATAAAATCCGATTGTAGAATTTTAGAAGGAGAAGTCTTTACTCTACAAGTATATTTGAATAAATAAATAAAATAATTCAAGAGAGAAAAAACTGAGGTCATAGTGGCTTCAGCCTATTTTCCAGGTGATGCTCCTGAGGTGCCTCCTCATGTGATCGACTTATTTGTCAAGTTCTGCAGAGCAAATAATAAGTCATTCGTAATTGGATGTGATGCCAACGGTCATCATAGCGTGTGCGGTAGTACGAATATCAACAGTCGAGGGGAGTGCTTAGGCTTTGTGCACAAATTACGTAACGCTTAAAAACGGGATTTTGGACCCCCTCCCTCCCATATGTAACAATAAGTAACACGTGACCAGACTCCCCCCCCCTTAAATTACGTAACGCTCACGCCCCCCCCCCGCCATATATCTCAATTGTGATAAAATAATCACAAAAACTGTTATTGTTGTTGTTTTTATGTTTAATTATGTTTCATTTGAGTAACTTGAAATTAGTAAAGATTGCTAACATTAGTCAATTAATTTCATTTAAGTAACTTTAAGCTATTAAAAAGATTACGAAAAACATTGCACTCATTGTACTGCATTTATTCAGGTTACTGGATGTTCATAATAGTACGTTCACACTACAGCTTATATTACGTGATATAGAGTAGCTTGATATCAAATGCAATGTACATTATTTCCAGTGAAAACTAAATGTATAGTTGCTGATATCAAGATGCTCTATATCACGTAATATAAGCAGTAGAGCGAACGTACTATAAAACTGTTAAAAATATTAGTTCAGCAACTTTACTAAAACGTCTTGAAATTATTTAAAGTATTACAAACAAGTTCAAAGTTTTATTCATATAATATAATTCTAGCTAAAAGATCGCAACAGTATTTAATGCAATGCATAATATTAACCTATTGCGATTATTAAAATCTAATTATTATTATTTATATTTTTTTATACCAATCAATTTTCCGTTTGATCCGTGCAGTGCATGAATAAGGGCGTAACAAGTGCACTTGATGTAGGCTACGTCATTAGGTACCTTTCATTTAGTAGATCACATTTAAATAGTCTCCATTCATCGAAGCTTTAGAATTTGGATTGAAATCAATAGATAAACTTAATCCATTTTTCTTAAAATTTCAGATTTTTTGCACCACTTGGCGAAAATGTGTTTTTATTATCGCCACACCCATAAGGAACACATGTGATTGGCCATCATAGGAACCAAAATTTGAAACTATGCCGATAATTGGTGCAGTGTTCCAGTTATGGCAAACGTGGCAAAATTTTGGCTCAGTTTCGAAACATTTCCTTCAAAATATGGATTGGAAGCTTTCATTTGACGTATTGTTTTCCCAAAATTTTTAAACATAGTTCTTAACTATTCACTTCTGATTTTTTATTTCAAATTGGTTATTTTGTTACGTAACGATTATAAAAACCCCCTCCCCCATATGTCTCAATAAGTAACGGTTGCTCAACCCCCCTCCCTCCCCTTCTTATTGGAATTTGGAGCCTTATTGGAATATCTCTCATCAAATAATATAAAGGGCGATACGGTCAAAATTTGGTCAATATCAACTCGACGTATTTCTTTCAATTTTGCATTTAAAAAACCTTAACACCCCTCATTTTGAAGGTGTGTGTGTGTAGAATTTTGCTCCTATTTTGATTTTGGAATTCACTCTTCAGTTGTCAAAATGCTGTCCAAGCAAGATGAGCAGCGTATCAAAATTTTGCTCGCGCATCGCGAAAATCCGAGCTACTCGCACGCAAAGTTGGCAAAATCGCTAAAAGTTGCCAAATCAACCGTTACAAATGTAATTAAAGTGTTTGGGGAACGTTTGTCGACAGCCAGGAAGTCTGGATCGGGGGGAAATCGAAAACCGGAAGCCGCTGAGACGACAAAGAGAGTTGCCGGTAGTTTCAAGCGAAACCCTAACCTATCTCTCCGAGATGCCGCAAATTAGCTGGGTGTATCGTCTACAACCGTGCATCGAGCCAAAAAACGAGCCGGACTATCGACTTACAAGAAAGTAGTGACTCCAAATCGCGATGATAAACAAAATACGACGGCCAAAGCGCGATCCCGGAGGCTGTACACGACGATGCTGACGAAGTTTGACTGCGTGGTAATGGACGACGAAACCTACGTCAAAGCCGACTACAAGCAGCTTCCGGGACAGGAGTTTTATACGGCAAAAGGAAAGGGAAAGGTAGCAGATATTTTCAAGCACACGAAACTGTCAAAGTTCGCAAAGAAATGTCTGGTTTGGCAAGCCATCTGTACCTGTGGCTTGAAAAGCAGAATTTTCATAGCTTCCGGGACTGTCAACCAAGAAATTTACGTGAAAGAGTGTTTGAATAAACGTCTGCTGCCTTTCCTGAAGAAACACGGTTGTTCCGTACTGTTTTGGCCGGATTTGGCATCTTGCCATTACGGTAAAAAGGCCATGGAGTGGTACGCCGCCAACAACGTGCAGGTGGTTCCCAAGGACAAGAACCCTCCCAACACGCCAGAGCTCCGCCCAATTGAGAAATACTGGGCTATTGTCAAGCGGAACCTAAGAAGACCAAAAAACTGCTAAGGACGAGCAGCAGTTCAGGGCAAACTGGCTTTCTGCGGCGAAGAAGGTGGACAAGGTGGCTGTACAAAATCTGATGGCAGGGGTCAAGCGTAAGGCCCGGCAATTCGGATTTGGAAAAGCGGAAGCCTAACTGAATATTTTTCCTGAATTTTATACTAATTGAACTTGAAAAAGAAATTTGATTTTATTTTTTAAATAGACGATTTCACCGATTTACACGCGTTTTCCCTTGACCAAATTTTGACCGTATCACCCTTTAGCTACACGAATTATCCCAATACTCAAGTTTGAATATTTTCGTATTATTTTCTGCCGCACTCAGTAATAGCCCAGTATTTCTCAATTGGGCGGAGCTCTGGCGTGTTGGGAGGGTTCTTGTCCTTGGGAACCACCTGCACGTTGTTGGCGGCGTACCACTCCATGGCCTTTTTACCGTAATGGCAAGATGCCAAATCCGGCCAAAACAGTACGGAACAACCGTGTTTCTTCAGGAAAGGCAGCAGACGTTTATTCAAACACTCTTTCACGTAAATTTCTTGTTTGACAGTCCCGGAAGCTATGAAAATGCTGCTTTTCAAGCCACAGGTACAGATGGCTTGCCAAACCAGATATTTCTTTGCGAACTTTGACAGTTTCGTGTGCTTGAAAATATCTGCTACCTTTCCCCTTCCTTTTGCCGTATAAAACTCCTGTCCCGGAAGCTGCTTGTAGTCGGCTTTGACGTAGGTTTCGTCGTCCATTACCACGCAGTCAAACTTCGTCAGCATCGTCGTGTACAGCCTCCGGGATTGTTTATCATCGCGATTTTGAGTCACTACCTTCTTGTAAGTCGATAGTCCGGCTCGTTTTTTGGCTCGATGCACGGTTGTAGACGATACACCCAGCTAATTTGCGGCATCTCGGAGAGATAGGTTAGGGTTTCGCTTGAAACTAACGGCAACTCTCTTTGTCGTCCCAGCGGCTTCCGGTTTTCGATTTCCCCCTGATCCAGACTTCCTGGCTGTCGACAAACGTTCCCCAAACACTGTAATTACATTTGTAACGGTTGATTTGGCAACTTTTAGCGATTTTGCCAACTTTGCGTGCGAGTAGCTCGGATTTTCGCGATGCGCGAGCAAAATTTTGATACGCTGCTCTTCTTGCTTGGACGGCATTTTGACAACTGAAGAGTGAATTCCAAAATCAAAATAGGAGCAAAATTCTACACACACACACCTTCAAAATGAGGGGTGTTCAGGTTTTTTAAATGCAAAATTGAAAGAAATACGTCAAGTTGATATTGACCAAATTTTGACCGTATCGCCCTTTAGTGACTAATTTCTGCCGAAAGTGTATTTGTTTATGTTTACTTTCAAGTGCTGCATTCAAACATTCTATTTGTTTTATTGCAAATTCGTCAAAATGTTCGCTAGAGAAGTGATCACCAGTTTGTTGCTCGCCCAGAAGAAGCCGAAAGAGATTGCCAAGGTGGTAGGTTGCCATTTGGCAGCAGTTTACCGCATAAAAAAGTCCCTGCAACGGAAGCCGGGAAGCGGACGTCCGCGCTTTGCATGCACGCTGAACGTGATCCAATCGGTCCGTGCAAAACTTGCTCGCAACCCGGTGCGTTCCATAAGAAAACTTGCAAAGGAAGCCAATATTTCGGAGAAATCCATGCGGAGAATCTTAAAAAAGACCTGCATGCATCTTCCAGAGCCAGAGTGAAACGCTACTTGATTACGGACTGGGTCAAGGAACTACGAGTGACTCTTTCCAAGAGATTGCTTTCCTTGTTGAAGAAGGAAAAAATGATAATCCTGTTCTCCGACGAAAAACTTTTCAGCATCGATGCTGTGGCCAACAACCGCACGGACCGGTTCATTTCACCGCAGAAAATGGAGAACGTTCCGGAAAAAGTGATTTCAGATTTCAAACCAATCATCCGGCTGGTGTCATGATATTTGGCTTGGTGGAATCCAACGGTTTTAAAATGCCGCCTGTTTTCATTGATACTGGAGTTAAAATCAATACCGAAGTGTATATCGGAATTTTAAAGGACCAAGTGCTTCCCTGGGTGAAGGCCAACTTCTCCAAGGACCAAAACGTTGTCCTATCGAACCCAACAATAGTTGAACGATAACATAAAGTTTTGGCCGAAGGATTTGTGGCCCCCTAGCAGTCCAGATCTTAATCCGTGGGCATATGTTGAAGCACGGCCTGCAAAATATCACACCCTAGTGTGAAAATCCTGAAGTCAACCATAACACGCGCATAGCAGTCGATGTCGGAGGACTACTTCCGGAAGGCATGCTCTGGCTTCCGGCGTCGGCTCGAGGATGTTATTAATAAAACTGGAGGACACATTGAATCAATTTGTTTAAAGGACTTTGTAAAGATAACTTTATAAAGATAACTTCATAAAAATAACCGCATTCGAAAGTGTTGATATTATCATAGACTAACTCTAAGACCTGTAGGTCCCGAACAAATACGATTTTTTTCTTGGCTCAGTCAGTACTAGCACATCGGTCCCAAGCTCGGTCCCAAGTTAAATGATTCGCCCCTAATAAAGTAACTTACACCAATACACCCTCAAAATGTCTGTCAAAATAACAAAGCAAATCTAAACAAACACAAAGATACTTGTACCAAGAGGTAAAGAAAAGCGCAAGAATGCATGGCAAGGTGCAGACTGCAAGGTGTACTTCGAAACTAGGGGTTCTCCAACAGTGACCCAATTTCGAATCGCTAGTTGCACATAGATTGTTGATATTATTGCTTGAATTAGTTGAACATAGGATTTGAAAGAAAAAGAACAAATTTTTGCATTATTTTCTGCCGCACCCTGTACAATAAAGAAATAAGAAAATCTAAACGAAGATCCTGGGTTCTAACGTGTGAAAACATAAGCAACAGTCCTGAAGTCGCAAGACTTCAGAGGGCTTTTGCAAAGGATCATACGATTGAACTTGGGAATCAGAAAAATGAGGTGAGTGAAACGTTAAAGCGGATTATGGAAGCACATTTTCCTGGATCAGGTTTGTGTGTAGATCCAATCAGAGATGGATCACTTGAAGGTGAAAGAAGTTCTACAAGGACATCTCAAATGTCTGTTAGAGCGAAAATCGCCGCAAATGACTTGGCTGATAAAATCTTTAAGAAAGCCAGGGTAGAAAATTTGGAGGAATGGACGGGATATTTCCAGCATTACTTCAAAACGGCAAAGCAGTGTTGATCTCGCCATTAATTTAGATATTTAAGGCAAGTTTAAGAATCAACCATATTCCATCTTCATGAGAAATAGTAGTTTGTTCTTTCTTAGATATTGAAGGAGCTTTCGACTACGCTTCCTATTCGTCTATGTCTCGTGCCATGTAGAAAAGAAACTTTGACATGAGCATAATTTACTGGTTATATACCATGCTCGCAAAAAGAGAAATCACTACAGAGCTGGGAAGTTTGTCTATTACAGTACGGGCAACGGAAGGTTGTCCCCAAGGAGAAGTCCTCTCACCACTTATGTGGTCCTTAGTTGTAGTCGATCTTCAATAACCTTAGAGGAAAAAGGTTTCGAGGTTGTAGGTTTTGCAGACAATATAGTCATTATAGTGAGGCGGAAATTTGACAACATCATTTCAGAAAGAAGGAGGGCCGAAGCATTAATCCATCAAAAGTAGTAATTGTACCTTTCACTAGGAAAAGGAAGTTAAGTCTAAAAGAATTTCAGCTAGGACAATAAAAGATTCGCCTTAGTGGACAGGTTAAATACTTAGGAGTGATACTGGATGCCTGGAATGCTTATATTGAGTGTGTGATCGGTAAGGCAACCAGTGCTTTCTGGATATGCTCAAAAACATTTGGCAGAAAATGTGGTCTAAGACCAAAAATGATGATGTGGATTTATACATCCATAATACGTCAAAGATTACCTTTGCTTCCATTGTGTGGTGGCCAAAAACAAAAAAGGCTACTGCACAGAAAAAGCTTACAAAACTTCAACGGCTAGTATCCATTGCTATATCGGGAGCAGTACTCCATCAAATGCGTTGAATGCAATTTTAAATCTGCTGCCTTTGCACGAATACGTGCAACTAGAAGCGGAAAAGAGTATGCTTGGACTTGAACGGTTGAAAACTTTCATGTCTGGTGACATAGTCGGTCACCTGAGCATTTCCCAAAGCTTTCAAAATGGGCCAGTGATGTACATGAATGGAAACTGGATGAAACCTGTGGAAAACCTTCACATCCCCTACAAGGCATGTGGAACGTCACGTATAGATTGGGAAGTCAGGAGACCCACTGCTCGTCATGGCTCCATAAAATTCTTCACAGATAGCTAAAAAATTGGAACAAAAACGGGAGCAGTAATCTTCGGCCCTGGGGTAGAAATCTCAGTGGTGATGGGAAACTATCCCACGGTTTTCCAAGCGGAGATCTTTGCTATGATAAAATGTGTTAACGTTTCTCTGAAGAGAAAGTATAGATATGCAAATATTTTTATTTTTACAGACAGCCAAGCGGCACTCAAAGCGTAAGGTAATTATAAATGTGCATCCAAACTTGTCTGGGAATGCATTCTGACATTGCGAAAGGTGTGCCAAGAGAACTCGGTAAATTTATTCTGGGTTCCGGGACACTGTGGCATTGAAGGCAATGAATTGGCCCAGAACCATTCTGCGGTATATCATACTGTGCCATAAAAATGGAACTAAAATCTTGGGAAGAGCAAAGGGTGATGACCAATTGGTTGGTCACTACAAAGTGTTTTCAAGCGAAAAGGTTTATAATTCCAAATGTTACAATCAGGTAAAAGCTTCTGGAGCCATAAGAGAGTTAGTAACGGGACATTTCCTGAGTAGATATCATTTAAAAACATTGGCCAGGTTCAGAATGATATCTGTCTGTCGTTTCTGTAACATGGAACGTGAAACCTCGGAACATCTGCTTTACAGTTGTGATGCTTTGTACGAGAGCAGACTTAAATTTCTGTACAGGGGCTTTATGCAACCTAAAAAAAAATTGGACTGCAAATCCTGGAATAGTGGTGGGTTTTATAAATTCAATTTTGCCTGCCTGACTGGGTGACGCGTCTTAGGCTGGTCACTTGACAAATGGTGATCTAGCTTTAAGATGCGAATTAGAATAGTAAGCAGGGGTATACCACAAAAGTTCAACTCAGTGGAAGCAAGTGGTTCCACGCCCCAACAAAAAAAAGGTCTTGATGCTGGAAAAGGACCTGGTCTTGATGCTGGAAAAAAAACCTGGTCCTGATGTAATACCTCCAGTATATTGAAAGAACCAGCAACTTCTTTTGTTAAACCCCTGTTTTGGCTTTTTAATTTATCACTTCAATCAGGGACTTTTCAATATTCTGGAAAAAAATCTTTTTTAATACCAGTATTTAAATCTGGCAAACGATCAGTCATTAAAAATTATAGAGGAATCGCAATCATTTCAAGTATTTCTAAAACGTTTGAAGCGATTGTAAATCAAAATTATTCAACCAGGTAAAATATCGGATTTCAAATAATCAACATGGCTAACCATGTTGATTATTTGAAATCCGATTTTTGAAAAAATTCAAAGGCAGAGCAACATCTACTAATCTATCGGAATTTGTAGAATTTTCTTAAGGTGCAATGGATAGAGGAAATTTTGTGGAAGCTTTCTATACTGACTTCAGTAAAGCGTTTGATAGAGTTGACATTTATTTGCATTTCAAATTTAAGCGAGTGGGCTTAACCAGGACACTATTAAAATGGATTGAATCTTATCTGACAGATAGAACACAGGAGGTACGTTTCAAAGGAAAGATCTCTAGAGCAGTTAATGTCACCTCAGGAGTTCAACAGGGATCGCATTTAGGTCCTCTTTTATTTATTCGTTTTGCTGATGATGTAAATCTTGTGTTAAATCATCTTATCGTTATTATCTATGCTGATGATATGAAACTGTTCATGGAAATCTGTAGTAGGTTAGATTTGCAACATTTTCAGAGCGAAATGTCTTCTACGAATGGTGTGTTAAAAGTCTGCTTGATATTAACATTAAAAAGTGTAACATCATACCATATTTAAGAAAACTTACTCATCATGATTTCACGTGTACTCTTGGGAATTAAGTGAATTGAAAGATGAAACAAAATTAGAGACTTAGGAGTGATCCTTGATTCTTAAGGGGGATATACAGTTAGAACGAGAAAAAAAACTCATTTTTGAAAACAAAAATTCAAGGGGAAGTTTTAACTCAAACCAACCGAATTTTTTTTTACAATTATAAGTGTGTCCATGTAGCAAGCACAAAGATTTTTAAAAAAAAAATTTTCAACAAAATGGCGGCCGTTAGAAAAAGTCGATGTATTTTGTTGTGCCGGCTCTCCTGGTCGCAGTTGTGATCTGAAACCTGCTAACCGAAAAAAAATACATTAATTACATTGACATTTAGTCGATGAATTAAAAAAATAAATTAAAAAATAAAATTTGCACTTTTGGCGTAACTTTTCTGAAAAAATCCACTTTTTTTCCGCCATTTTGTCACATTTTTCCATATATAATAATAAAATTTAACAATTCTTTTGACGTAGACTACGTCTTACGGCAAGGGTAGGGTGTCAAATGAAAATCTTAAATTTTGCGACCGTCACGAAAAACCGTACGTTTTGGACGCGAATAACTCAAATAATCCACAATAGATTTACATGATTTCTTCTTCAATCGGTCGAAAATTTTACCGCGCTCCAATTCAATTGTCAAACATTTTTCTCAATCAATAGTAAACTATTGAAAATAACGCAAATATAAGGTGATGTCTTATAATGTCATTTTGCAGAGTAAATTTACCAAATTTCCTATCACAGATTTCAAATCGAAGCAAGGAACGTCTTGCATCATCTTCTTCTTCTTTGTGTTAGAGAGAGACTTTAACCAATCATGTCATTCGACTTTCCATGAACGTCTCGCACGCAGCTGAGAACGGCATAAAACGAACACTAAGGAAAATTTTCCCTCAGTCATTTGGCAGCATTGAAGCTGTGCGGAGGGAGCGCAGGGAGCTGGTCGCTGGGAGCTGCTTCAAGGCTCCACCAAACTGCAGCGTTTTCGAAGTCGCGGCGAAACAATCGCCACGAAGAGGTAATATGGCGGCATGCACAAAACCGACGCGATTGTGCGCCCTCATAATCCGCCATTTTGCCTCATCGCGACGATCGCTATTTGGGAGAGCCTTGCTATTACCATCACCAGCTGCCTCTGCACCAGCTCCGCTGCCGTACAAATGAAGGCTCCACCAAACTGCAGCAATTTTTTGCCACCGCGGCAGTGAACTCGCGGTGGAAAAATCGCCGCTGTGAGATTACATGGCAGCTTATGGGAGCGCACAAACCGACGCGATGCGTTTTTTAATCGCGTTGGTTTGTACGCTCCCATAAGCCGCCATGTAATCTCACAGCGGCGATTTTTCCACCGCGATTTCGCTGCCGAGGTGGCAAAAAATTGCTGCAGTTTGGTGGAGCCTTCATTTGTACGGCAGCGGAGCTGGTGCAGAGGCAGCTGGTGGTCACGTAGCAGCTGGTGGAGGTAAGTAGCAAGGCTCTCCCAAACAGCGATCGTCGCGATGAGGCAAAATGGCGGATTATGAGGGCGCACAATCGCGTCGGTTTGTGCAAGCCGCCATCTTACCTCATCGTGGCGATTGTTTCGCCGCGACTTCGAAAACGCTGCTGTTTGGGGGAAAGCGTCCTTGGGGGCGAGCAGCAGTAAGCAGTAGGTGGAAATAATCTGTGCTTTTGAGGACAATAAATTCAAATAAAAGAGTTGTTTATTCAAGAATGAACTAATCTTAAATTAAGTTCGGTGCCGTCGGTAAAAATTTCACCCAGCTGGTTGGCGCTATCCATTAATTGATAATCTGTCCTTTTGAGGACAACCAATTGAATCAAAAGAGTTGTTTATACAAGAATTAAAGTTTTATTTCGTTGGGTTTGTGCGCCTAATATGGTGCCAATTCGTTCGCCGCAACTGCAAAAACGCCTGCATGGAGGGCGAGCTGTCAGGAAAATTTTGGCTGGTTGGCGCAACCCGCGATGAATCAATAAATCAATAAATGCTACCAGATACAAATCCATCTTGGCTACTGTCAATTTAATATTCTCAGCTTGAGAGTTTGTTTGATTGATATTTACGTTTCAAATTGTCGATTGGCAGCCAGTGGTATTAGCAAAACTTGTTTTCCCTTCGTCGCATACCTTAAACCACATAAATTCCCTATCACGGACACAATTTTCGATGTTGAACATGATATTCCGAACCAACATTCTCTGTAAATTCCAATTAGTAGTGTGTTATAAACAGTTGTTCTGTTGTGTTAACGATTCGCGTTGGATAGAGTCCTACCTCTAGGAAGAAAAACGTTTTGAGAAACATAGTGAAAGTAAGAATGCCTAACTGATTTGATCCAGAACGCTTGCGCAGATTCAGGAAGCGCTTAAAGAGCGAACATACGGGAAATCCTCCGAAACGACCATGCACCGATGCCGAGCGAGCTCATAGTTATCGGGCGAAATTGAAAGCAGCAAGAGGTAATGCATTGCCAACAACTAGTTGGGACGCTTTAGAAGGTTCGACTTTACAAATTGCATGTCATCATTGGGCTCCCTGTCTTATTACATTTCAACATATTATTGATTGTATTCTGGTGATGACATGCGCAGCATGCTTTTACTGCATATGAACCTTCACATGATATCGATACAACTAATGCGCTGAATATGTTTTAATGTGTGATTATTTTATCAGGTGTTTATTTTATATTCATAAGAATTTATCATATATTAACAAACCTTTTTTCCCATTCTCATTGCAAAGAATAATGATGTTTTATAAAACTCACTCTCTTTCTCCTGCGAGATCTAATATATTTATATATATATTTCGATTTCCTGAAAGTTTTAGCCATAATGGATTCACTAATTTACCTGACATTCACATAGAAACATGAATAATAATTTCACAAAAAAACCATAAACCATATTTTAGGTACGCATTTAACCTTATATTCCCAACTTTGGCCTAATGTATTCATCACATAGTAAAATGTAGAATATAAAAGTTTTCAATGGAAAAGTAAGAGTGAGCGGTTGTGTATTTTTCGAAGGGCTTATTCATACCAACACCTTTATAACTAAATGAATATAGTGGGAATTTTAATGTTTTGAAATGGAATGGCCGATTGATCACATGAGAAAGTCATTTAGAACATTTAGAAAGTCATACCGAATATAGCCGAATGCCCGGAGCGATGAAATAAACAAGCTTTACTAAAATTCGTCCGAATAAGTATCCTTAATGATATCCATATCCATCGAAAGTTTTCTACTCAATAATGTTTGTTGGTGACTTTTCATGGTCCAGTACAGCAAACGCCTTGTTAAGCATGTCTTAGCAAAGGTATAACTAGTTGAATATCGTTTCTAGCTAAATTATTGTGTGAGTTATAGTTAAAACTGTAATCGTGCGCTACATAATCGACTGAGTCAAAGGACATGTACTCTATATACTTGTATATAACCTTATAACAACTGCGAGATAGTTTTTGTTATTTTCTGTTTGAGAAAACTTCCTGAACTTTGAACATTTTATGAGACGCTTACACATCTGAAAATGTTGCAATTGATTATTGTGTTTTCATAACAATCACTAAACCTGTCGGATATTTTCTGATAACGAATTTTATCGTAATTTAAATTCTAGAGTATATCAATGTTTATTATTACCCTTGAAATCCAGAATTGCTAAAATTGCATAAATTGCAAATTTTTGATTCTTTGAAGTTGAATTATGCAAAGGCATACTACAACTCAGATTGTTTACAAATGATCCGAATGGTATGGCATATAAATGGTGAATGTTGAAAAGGAGACAAGGCATCAGTCAAAATATATGTTTGTATGTACGTATTATAGAATTATCCTCCGCAGCCTGTCGTTACTGAAATCCCCCAAACGATGCAAAACATTGTTGATGGTTCCGGCGATGGTGAGAATTCCGAGATGCTGGCCATTCAGGCACAGTATGACATACCAATATACATTAAGTAATGGCAAGCGGTTATGATTATAAGAATGACTAAAACTATCATTGATTTAATAATTTTATTTTCCCTAAAAGATCCTCAACTATCTTCTAGTCCTTAAATATAGTCCATCGTAAAACGTGCAACGGTGACCGTGTCATCATATAAACCAAAAGGCCCTTTTCAGGGCCACCAAATAATATCTCAAGAGCGTACAATAGAATTTTCTTACATACTGGCTTCAAAACGCTGGGTAAGGTCCCATAAGGGAACGTTCATTAATTACGTCACGCAAAAATTGACTTTTTTTGCTATGTGAAAAGTTAGTTCGTAGCGTGTAGCTATTTTCTGCCAAATTTAAACCAAATTTAGATCACTTGAAGATCGTGTAGATCATCTGTTCAGCTTAACCAGTGAAATCATGATGCCCCAAAAGTTCAAGAAATCGAAAATTACGCTTAAGTGAACTATAAGTTGATTTATATTGTCTCAATTGCTTCGGATTATATCGGTCTTCCTAAATGCCACATGATTTTGTTGATTATCGCTAAATTAATGACATATTTGGTACATAGGCTAACATTACATCCCCTTACCCTATAAGAATTTATTATATATTAACCAATCTTTTCTCCCATACCCATGGCAAAGAAGTTGGGACGCTGGAAAACGTCCTTCAGTTCGAGGTAGGAAATTGATATCTATTAAATCAAAATCAACTTGACAAAGTGCATGTCATCATAGCGATCGAATATCTCTATACGAATCGCTTTGGTCTCCCTGTCTTAATTAATTTCAACATTGTATTAATTGTATTCTGGTGATGAACTGTGCCGCGTACTTTTACATCATACGAACCTACACTTGATATCGATACAACTAAAGCGCTGAACATGTTTTAATGCGTGATTATTTTCTCAGGTGTTTATTTTATATTTATAAGAATTTATCATATATTAACCAACATTTTCTCCCAAACCCATTGCAAAGAATAATGATATTTTATTAAACTTACTCTCTTTCTTCTGCGAGATCGAATATGTTCATATATATTTCGATTTCCTTAACGTTTTAGCCATATTAAATTCACTAATTTACCTGATATTCACATAGAAACATGAATAATAATTTCACAAGAAACCATAGACCATATTTTAGGTACGCATTTAACCTTATATTCCCAACTATGGCCTAATGTATTCATCACATAGTAAAATGTAGAATATAAAAGTTTTCAATGGAAAATTAAAAGTGAGCGGTTGTGTATTTTTCGAAGGGCTTATTCATACCAACACCTATATAACTAAATGAATATAGTGGGAATTTTAATGTTTGAAATGGAATGGCCGATTGATCACATGCAAAAATCATTTAGATGTTATAAAGTAGCTTTATATTCCGTATAGTATACCGAATGCCCGGAGCGATAATATAAATAAATGCCCGGAGCGATGAAATAACCCGCACATCATCGAGACACTTTGCGCATTTACGACGAGAAACTGGGAGTAGCCGATCAATATGGCGATATCTGTGCTTCAGAGCTAGTTATACGAGACACAGCTACATTGCTCTTTTCAATTTTCATTTCACCAGGTATGATTTAGAATTAGATTTCTTTGTTTGTTTGTTTGTTTGATATATTGTTCAACACTTTATATATGTTTTTGCCAGGTCTCACAATCAAACAGATTAAATATTTTATTGTACGCAACCTGGTGAAATACATCAGAAAAGGTATGCCAGTTACTGTGACTGGCAATTTTAACATCATTGTTCCAAAGTCAGAGAAACTTCCATTCATTGATTTCATGAAGAAGTACCTTTATCTCGTCTTGGCTTTGAACTGTGATCAAACAACTAGTCGCGATAAAGATTCTGCTGCTTTAACCTTCGTTTGTGACCTCCGTTTGCAATGCCAGCAATATTATGCAGTTTTCTTGAACCACCGTCCAACGATTTTGATTTTCAACGAAAAAACATTTAGTAATGTCAAGCAATTATGATTATAAGAATGAGCAAAACTATCAACAATTTAATAATTTTATATTCCCTAACAGATCCTCAACTATCTTCTAGGCCTTAAAGATAGTCCATCGTAAAACGTGCAACCGTGGCCGTGTCATCATTTAAACCAAAAGGCCCTTTTCAGGGCCACCAAAGAGTCATAAAGAGTGTACAAGAGAATTTTCCCACGCACTGACTTCATAAAACCAAACGGCCCTTTTCAGGGCCATCAAATGATATCTCAAGAGCGTACAATAGAATTTTCTTACATACCGGCTTCAAAACGCTGGTCTAATATCCCATAAGAGCGCACCCGTCATATTGTGACTTAAACTGCTTCTATCGGTAAGGGTAAGCGACCGGCACGAATAATTGAAACCATTTTAACGCTAATAATACCCACACAGAATTTTCTTGACATTATAATGCATTACTTGGTTTAACGTAGTCTACGTCAACCGGTCGTGTCTTGTACACAACCCCACTGATTTTTAAATTCATCTAGAAGGTAATACTATAATAAAGAAATCCTAAAAGTTTCATTTTAATCGAATAACTAGTTTTCAAGTTATCACCGGCATAAACTCCGAAAATGCTGTTTTGAGAAAAATGCGTTGAAAGTTTTAATTATCGGTCTGCGTGCGAAGAAGGCGTCTTCGAAAAACGATGAAACGAAACACTTGGAGTTCAAATTTCGAAAAAAGGGTTTCAGGAGCGTATTCTACGGGAAATTTACTAACTTTTTATGCAATAAAAAAAAAAAGATTTTTTCGGTCATTCTAACTGTATATCCCCCCTTAATTGACCTTTGTAGATCATTTCAATGCAACAATTCTCAAAGCAAATAATATGTTAGGATTAATCAAAAGGTTCAGTTATCATTTTGAGGATCCATATACTATCAAAACACGTTATGTCACGTACGTAAGATACATTCTCGAATATTGCTCTGTTATTTGGGCTCCTTACCAAGAAACATACATTAGTCGTATAGAATCTATACAGAAACAATTTTTGTTATTTGCTCTTAGAAAACTAGGCTGGAGTTCATTTCCTATTCCCTCGTATGGGTCTCGTTGCATGTTAATTGATATTATTTGTATATTTGTTGTTGTACATTTCATCTGACATATGTTTGTCTTAATGATTAAACCAGTTAATTCTAGTATTAAAATAATCGTCTTATAAAGGTAGTCAATGGCATAATAAAATCGAACAAGGAATAAACACTATTAAACGCATCGGCAGCAGCACGCAGAGGTTCGTTCATACCATAGAGATGATTACGAGGCACAAGGTGCAAAAAGTTTCGTTGTCGTATCACTCGTTCAGGTGCATAGAAGCTCAGTTGATTGAGAAGTTCCGGTGAGTCAATTTCACCGGTGATCACCTTAGCCGCAAAAACAGCTTGCACTCTGCGCCTCCTTCGTTCTAACGTATCGATTCCAAGCAATCGACACCGATCTTCGTAGGCAGGAAGGTTTGCTGCGTCCCGCCATGGTAGGTGGCGTAGTGCGTAGCGAACAAACCTACGCTGGACATACTCCAGCCTCGCGATCCAACAGCGTTGATAAGGGCTCCATACAACGACACTATTTTCCAGTAACGATCGCACCAACGAACAGTACAGTGATTTCAGACACAGAGGGTCCCGGAAGTCTTCAGAGATTTTGAAAATAAATCCAAGCTGCCGGTTTGCCTTCGCTATTACACTGTGGTAATGTGGCCTGAACGTTATCTCTTGATCGAGAGTCACTCCCAAGTCCTTGACCTGCCCCACTCGTTGAAGTACACTTTCCGAGATATGGTAATCAAATTTGATTGGCTTGCGCTTTCGGTGGAATGAAATAATCATGCATTTATTGATGCAAAGTGTCAGGAAATTTGAAGAGCACCACGTCGCCATATCATCTATACGTGATTGCAGGATTTCACAGTCCTCAAAACAGTTGATGGTCATGAACATTTTTACGTCATCCGCATAAAATAATCTACACCCTGGAGGTAGAAGATGAGAGAGTTCATTGATGAACAGCGTAAACAGAAGAGGTCCGAGGTTGCTGCCTTGTGGAACACCGGAGGAATTTGTGAAACTTTCCGAGAGCGATGATCCGATTTTCACGCAGAGCAGGCGGTTCGTCAGGTATGATTGAAACCAGCACGCCATACGGGAAGAAACACCAAGTTTTTTTAGCTTTTCCAGCAAAATGCCATGATCCACACGGTCAAATGCTGCCTCAAAATCTGTATAAACGGCATCGATTTGACCACCAGAACTCGGTTAAATTTGTAGCTACAGATCGTTTCGGGTAAAAACCGTGTTGAGCCGTTGAAATGTATGTTTTGCAGGAATTGAATAAAGCATCATTTATTATGATTTCAAACACCTTAGAGCACGAACATAGTGATGTGATCCCTCTGTAGTTTTCTACATTCCGTTTGTCACCCTTTTTGTAGACAGGAAACATGTGAGAAAGTTTCCACTCGCCGGGAAATTTACTTTCGTTCAGTGACCGTGAGAACAGTTTAGCCAATGGTATAGCAAGCGAATTAGAGCAGTTTTTTAGAATTGACGATGGAATCCCATCCGGACCAGCAGTATACGAAATTTTCAGCTTTCTGAGGGCCGACAGGACGGTGTGTTCGTCAACAATAAATGCGTGAAAATCAAAAGCATTACTTGGGGTGTATTGAGTCGCGGATGCTATTTGACCGGAAGTGGCAGGGTTGTCGTTGAAATTAATTTTAAAGTGCTTAGCAAATAGCTGACATTTATCCAGCTCGGAGCAAGCAAGTTGTTCGCCGAGATGAACTGATATAGGCAAACCAACTTCTTTGCGCTTGGAATTCACAAACGACCAAAATCCTTTAGGGTTTCTACGAAGAGATGACTGCTTACGAATAACGTATCGACGATATAAGGAACGGTTGTAAACACGGTAGGCATTGCTAGCACGGTTGAACTGTTGCTTACTAAACTGTGAGTGACTCCGGCAGTGATGTCGCAATGTTTTTGCTCTAACACGTTTGAGTCGACGCAAACGGCTATTTGACCATGGAGGTTTTGGCTTCGGGCGACAAAAAGGAACATGTTCAGCAATTATATCGCGAACAATGTGGCTGAAATAAATCACAGCGTCGTCAATGCAATCGAAATCATCGATAGGTTGCCAATCGACACGGGAAATAGCAGCACAAATATCGGCATGATTAGCACGGCGGTAGTCGTGCATTTGCGAACCATCGGTGCAATCGTCAAACGCTATCGAATCTGGAAGGTTAACCACTACGTTCAAAGCTGGGTGGTCGGCGTCAAGGGAGATAAGCGGTTCAATAGCTTCGGCTACTTCACATGCATTGCTAACTGCATCGTTTGCTAGGACGAGATCCAAAAACCGTGAATTTCTGTTCGGTACTCCGTTAAGCTGAGTCAAGCCATGGAAAGAAAGACCGTCGACTAACGCACAACCGGCTTTTCAAAGAACAGATTGAGGATTGACTTCTAGAAATCCGTTATCCGTTGGTTTCCACTGCAAATACGGTTGATTGTAATCCCCAAACTGCAACACGAAGTCATTCAAAGCCAGGTTGGAGATAATTGAACCAATGGAATCCAGATGATCACGTATGCAACTCATATTGTCACGTCGATCAGGGGGTAGGTAGATAACTCCGACGCTGATGATTCGACTAGGCGTCGAGATTTTAACCCATAACTGCTCAAGAGTTATGCTCGTCGATGTGGGATCGATAAAGCTGTTCCAATACCTGGAGACTGCAATCAAAACACCACCACCACGGATCTTTGAACTGTTTGTTGCATTGCGATCGCTGCGGTATACAGCAAACTTTGAGCCAAATAGCTGCGCATTGTGGAATTGCTCGTCCAGCCAAGTCTCCGTCAATACAATGACATCATAATCGCATTCACTGACAGCCAAGAAAAACGAATCTCGAATATAAGTATTGAAAATTGAGCGAAAGGGCATGGGTAAAGTACACTGATAGGCAAAATGAAGTGCCCACCTCATCGTTTTTTCAATTTCTCTCATTTACTTGGTTCAAATTAAAGTAAATACACTGTATTTTTTTTATTATCTTATTTTTTATATTCTTTTTAAGTTTCACTTATGGAACACTGAAAAAAGGAGTTTTACTTAAAGAAAAAAAAATCAATTTGTGTTGAAAAAAAACCAGTGATAAAATAAAGTGCCCACTTCATTTAGGCTACAGAAAACATAAATTAAAGTAAAATAAAAGCATTGAAATGCTTTTATTTTACTTTATATCATGTGTCCTCCTTTGGCCTTCAGGACCTCCTGCAGGCACTTCGACATGCTCTCGACCAGGTTCTTTAGGTGCTGTGGATCTAGCTCTTCCCAGGCGCGCTCCAGGGCTTCAAAATAGTTATTTTTATTGGTAATACCAGTTTTGTCAACCCTGGCATCGAGAATCGCCCACAAATTCTCGATGGGATTGAGGTCCGGGCTTTGTGGAGGCCATTCCAGTGGTTTGATCCGAAAAGACCGGAAGAAAGACTTGGTCTTCTTGGCAGTATGCTTCGGGTCGTTGTCCTGCTGAAATACGAACTTCTCTTCAAGGCCCGTCTGGATCAGCGAAACCTCCAGATTTTCTCGCAGGATGTTGATGTAAGAATCTGCCGTCATTATCCCGTCGATTTTCACAATGCTTCCCACTCCACGCCACGAAAACACCCCCAGCCCATCACATTTCCTCCTACATGCTTCATCGTGCCTTGGATGTGGCGCTGCTGAAGCTCCTCTCCCGATCTGCACCAAACACGAACCCGCCGCTTTCGGTTAAACAGCTCGAATTTTGATTCGTCCGTCCAGAGAACCGTTTTTCAGAACTCTTGGGGCTTATCAGCATGCTCCTTAGCAAACTTAAGCCGTTTGGCTTTGTTTGCTTTGCTGATAAATGGGCGCTTCCGGGCAAGTTTGCTATTCAACCCCTGTGCTACGAGACGGCGACGAACAGTTCGACCGGAAACTGATAACTGAAGGGTTTCCTGGATCTCGCAGACTGTTAAATTCGGGTTTTTCTTGACTTCGCGCATGATATTGGTGTCCGTTCTCGCATCCGTAGTCCGCTTCCTTCCTCTGCCAGGGCGAACCACCACTGATCCAAACGTTTTAAGCTTCAGAAGAATTTTGCCAACCGTTGCCTTACTGATACTGTACTTCTTAGCGACAGCCCGGTGCGATTCGCCGTTTTGCACATCACGAACGACCAATTTTCAGATACACAAGGGAATTGCTTTCGAAAGCACTGCGTTCTCCCTTTTTTTTAATTGAATCATATGCGATCACGTATATAAATGCACCAGGTTGAGCCGTTTGCTTCAAAACATGTCAAAATATCAAAACATAAACAATTGAGGGGTCTTCCAATGGAAACTTATCGAATTTTGAAGTGGGCACTTTATTTTGTCCCTGTTTTTTTTTCAACACAAATTGATTTTTTTTTTCTTTAAGTAAAACTCCTTTTTTATCAGTATTCCATAAGTGAAACTTAAAAAGAATATAAAAAATAAAATAAGAAAAAAAAAGTTACTCTGTGTTAACTTTAATTTGAACCAAGTAAATGAGAGAAATTGAAAAAACGAAGAGGTGGGCACTTCATTTTGCCTATCAGTGTAGTACTCGAACAAAGATCGTTACCTTTTGCCTAACACCCCACTGCGGGGTAGGTCAAGGCACGGATGAATCCACCACCTGAACAGGTACTTAAACTTTATTGATTTGCCGTCGAATGCTTCTAAGAGCATTAAAATCGGTCAATATTTTGTGAAGTTAGAGCACTCCAAAGTTGACCATATATTTGCCTATCCTAATTATTTTGTCTACCCCCTGTAGCTACAGACCAATGCGTTTACTTCTTTCAATAAGTAAACTTTTTGAAAAGGTAATTTATAGACCGGCATGCTTTATCCTGTTTCAATATGGTCTAGTTATTGTGCTACCAGGAAAAAAAAACACTTCAAGAACAAAGTACTGAAGATGATTTCGAAACTGCCTTGTTGGTACAGTACTAAAGCACATAGAATTTAGAATGTTGAGACTTTAAAACACATGTCCAACAACATAATTAATAATTTCAGACAAAAATCGTTGCAATCTTCTTAAGCAATGATTAATTCTCTTTATGCTTAGTTAAAATAAATTGTTTGTTTTTAGTTTAAGATTATTGTTATACTGACATGCAGGAACAAAATCTTGTTTAAAATACTGAACTGCTAAGGCTTGAACAATGTAAACAAAATTAAGTACATATTTTAAACAATTAAGGTTGATACGTTACGGTAGAAGTGGAAGCACCTAGCTTAACATGAAATGTAAATATTGATAAATTTGGAACAAATAAAAAGTACAAAACCAACCAGCTAATCAACCAGCTTCAGTGAAGAAAAAAAAAATCACGATCGTGGAGAAAAAATAAACAAAAAGTATTTCGATGGCGCAGCTAACAATTGTTGTTTTTGCACAGTCGAACGTTTGACGAGGAATCTTCTCTTCGCTCAATTTAAGCCGGAATTACTAGTAAAAAAGAAATTTAAATTGTACTATTTAATGCCTGTAAATTTTCTCGAATGAAGTTGAATTATTTCTATTGATTAATGATGTTAGCATAGTTCCTTCCAACACCAAATAAATGAATGAAATACATGAGGTTTTTTTTAAGTTAGATGATTATTAATTAATTTAAAAAAAAATGGTGAATTATATCAGTGATAAAACCGCAAAGTTCACGTAGGACCGCGTGGGTTTATGGTAATAATGATATCATCTTATTAATACGTAGGGTTGGATAAAAAGTTAATAAAATACGTCTATTATTTTGCTTTGGACACATCCCTTCTTATGAATTTTGCTCCATACTGCACTTTCGTGATCCTCATTTTTCTGGGCCATGCTATGCAACGCTAGTATATAACACGCGAAACGAACAGAAATGATTTCATAGGGGACCAATGGCCAGTTTTCAGAGGCCCAAAATGTTATCATTGCATTTGGTAGATATGGAATCCGGATTCTGTCCGATTAGCCGGTCAGAGCAGCCCTTGGGGCATTGTTTGTTAAAATTTGATAATCTACTTAACCTACAACTACAACTACAATTTGAAAGGCCGAAGGGTGTGGAACCAGATTCTGAATAATCTGGTGATTCGATATCAGGCAGCATGCTCTGTACCGATTTATAGACACACTGAATCGCTCCTCGAGTAAATGTATCTCGGCAAAACGGTGGACCTCAGTTGTTCTTGTCCTCGGTGGGGTGTTAAGGATCATCCTGAGGAACTTATTCTGAACACGCTGAAGCTTCAGGTGATGTGTTTTTGCGCCACTCTCCCAGACTGGCATGACGTATTTGATGACCGGGAGTATGAATTGATCATTTCGGTTCATCTCGTGTGCTATATACTAGCGTTGATAGCATAGCCCTGAACGAAGACAGGCACGAAAATACAGTACGAAGCAAAATTTTAAAAACGGAACGGACTTCAGTTATAAAATCAGACACCGGCAACAAAGCAAAATAATTTTGCAGCTTAAGGGTGAGGCTATTTCTGTATTCATCAAAGAATAAAACTATATGAATTAAGAAAAAGAGAATTTGAACCATTTGTTACCCGTTTTTGTGGACCCGGATAGGGAAAAATATATTTGCAACCTGTTGCGTAACCTGTTGCAGGCATGGTACGTCATGAGGCCGACCTGAAGAAAATTGTATAATATTGAGGCACATGAAGAATCTCGCATAGATGAATCATTATTTTTCATTGAAAAAAAAAAGACATAGCGCTTATTAGTTTTTTTTTAATAGCAGACAATTTTAATCTACCAAAACTCCCTCCCCTCGAATATGTGATCTGGTCGCGATGGATGGGCCTACGCCATCTGCACTGAGATGGTAACCAAAGACTGCCGCGTCACATATCTGGCATTGATGTACTGATTTTACAGATGTGATCCAACGGACATCCTGTCTGGGCGCCTTGAATGCTGGTGCAGTCTGGTGGGGCTGATTCCTCAGTGATACTGATGTGGGATTTCTTCTTGGCTGCAACACCTTTCTTATGCGTTCCCTGATATGATGAACCGTAGCCACGCTTAAATATAAATCCAGCTAGATAGGTATGTTGATGGACAATGTGTTCAAGATTATTGACATTCGACTGTTGGATTCACTGAGTAGAAATTTTATTAAAACTTAAAATGTGGCGCCATTCTTATTTTGTTATTTCTCATTTCAAAGCGCCATAATAAAAATACCACACATTATATCAATGTTATACAAACTATCTTATAACGGCTTCATGCTCGATTATTTGAAAATTATAGATAAGGCATAGGCGTGATGGAGCTATGCTTTGCCACCGAAAAGCGAATCTCATAGCTGACCACGACTCAAATAATTATTGTTAGGCTGCACATGCATGTAAGAATTTGAAGCGATTAAACAATTTAGATAATAGGATTGAACAAATAAAATTAGGCAATGAACGGACAAGTAAACGTAAACTTTTCTACAATCGAACTATAAAAATTAACTGCATAACGCAGAAGACAAGAACTGACTAGGGCGGACAAAATGATAGGTGTATCAAATAAGGTAAGACGAGGTATGTATCGATGATTTTCAAAGTACATAAGAACTAGACATCGATTAACTAAAACTGATAAAATTCAAATATCTCGACGACATAATAACAACTTATTTTTTATTCAAGAAACTGCTCAAAAAGACTTTCGTAGCACATAAATGACAAACTAAACTACGAAATACTGAAGAAAACACACCGACTAGCTAAATAACAAAAAGACTAAACGACACCATACAAAACAGTGGACATGAACATGACTGAGAGAAAAAGAAAGCAAACTTGAAAATGCAACACCTTTTGAGGCAGTGTCAATAGCGTCTCTATGCATGACATGATCCTTGCACGGCTGGTGAAATGTTTCAAAAAGGAGTTAAGTTATATCATTCTAACGCACAAGTAACAATACAATACCTTCTTAATTTTAGTTTGAGAAACCTGCTTCGAAAGACTCTCATAGCACACAAATGACATACTTGACGGACGAAACTACAAAAGACTGAAGAAATTACCAAACGCCGTATTAAACTTGCGAACGTAACACTGACTAACAAAATAAAGACAATTAAAAAAAAAAAAAATCAGTGGGGTTGTGTATTACACACAACCTGTTGACGTAGACTACGTTAAACCGTTTGATTCGTTAAGTCCCAAAACCGGTCAATTAATAAACACCTGAGAAAATAATCACGCATTAAAACATGTTCAGCGCATTTGTTGTATCGATATCATTTGTAGGTTCATGTGCAGTAAAAGCATGCTGCGCATATCATCACCAGAATACAATTAATACTATGTTGAAATTTATTAAGACAGGAAGCCCAATGATATGCATTTTGTCAAGTTGATTTTAATTTAATAGATACCAATTTCCTACCTCGAATTGAAGGACGTTCTCCAGCGTCCCAACTTCTTTGCAATGGGTATGGGAGAAAAGGTTGGTTAATATATAATAAATTCTTACAAATATAAAATAAACACCTGAGAAAATAATCACGCATTAAAATATGTTCGGCGCATTACTTGTATCGATATCATTTGTAGGTTCGTATGATGTAAAAGCACGCGGCGCATGTCATCATCAGAATACAATTAATACAATGTTGAAATTTATTAAGACAGGGAGCCCAAAGCGATTCGTAGAAAGATATTCAATTGCTATGATGACATGCACTTTGTCAAGTTGGTTTTAATTTAATAGATATCAATTTCCTACCTTGAGTTGAAGGACGTTACAGCGTCCCAACTTCTTTGCAATGGGTATGGGAGAAAAGGTTGGTTAATATATCACGCATTAAAACATGTTCAGCGCATTATTTGTATCGTTATCATGTGTAGGTTCGTATGATATAAAAGCACGCGGCGCATGTTATCACCAGAATACTATTATGTTGAAATTTATTAAGACAGAGAGCGATATTCAATTGCTATGATGACATGCACTTTGTCAAATTGATTTAAATTTAATAAATATCAATTTCCTACCTCGATTTGAAGAACCTTCTTCATCGTCCCAACTAGTTGTTGGAAACCCATTACCTCTTGCTGCTTTCAATTTCGCCCGATAACTACGAGTTCGCTCGGCATCGGTGCATGGCCGTTTCGGAGGATTTCCCGTATGTTCGCTCTTTATGCGCCTACTGAATCTGCGCAAGCGTTTTGGATCAAATCGGTTTGGCATTCTCACTTTCACTATGTTTCTCACAAAGTTTTTCTTCCTAGAGGTAGGACTCTATCCAACGCGAATCTTTAACACAACAGAACAACTATTTATAACACACTTCTAATTGGAATTTACAGAGAATATTGGTTCGGAATATCATGTTCGACATCGAAAATGATGTCCTTGATAGGGAATTTGTGTGGTTTAAGGTATGCGACGAAGGGAAAACAAGTTTTGCTAATACCACTGGCTGCCAATCGACAATTTGAAACGAAAATCCCAATCAAACAAACTCTCAAGCTGAGAATATTAAATTGAAAGTCGCAAAGATGGATTTGTATCTGGTAGGAATTTTCGGTGAAAATAAATCAAAGCACCGGCAGGCTCTGATTTATGATTTATTTTCACTGATTTTATGGATCCGCTGCATAGCACACTGGTGCCTAGTAACGACTTGGCAAAATCCAATATGACTGCCCATCGACCGATATGTAAGATAAACTTTTTATTAAATAACTCTCCTTAATTAGAAATTGAATTGATTTATTGATTCATCGCGGGTTGCGCCAACCAGCTAGGAAAAAAATTTCATCAACGGAGAATTGTCCTGCTCGCCTTCCATGGAGGCTCTCCCGCAAACAGTAGCGTTTTTGCAGTCGTGTCGAACAAATCGGCGTTAGATTAAATGGCGCACAAACCGAATTAAATATTTATTTTTATTCTTATGTAAACAACTCTCTGAACTAGATTGGTTGTCCTCAAAAGGACAGATTTTTTATTAGTGGGTGGCGCCAACCAGCTGGGTAAAATTTTCCCGACGGCTGTCCCTCAATGGAGGCGTTTTTGCAGTTGCGGCGAACGAATCGGCACCATGATATTAGGCGCACAAACCAAACGAAATAAAAGTTTAATTCTTGTATAAACAACTCTTTTAATTAAATTGGTTGTCCTCAAAAGGGCAGAGTATCAATTTATGGATTGCGCCAACCAGCTGGGTAAAATTTTTACCGACGGCTCGCCCTCCATCGAGCACCGAACGACCGAACTAAATTTAAGCAACAATCAATATGCAACTTGCGATTTGAAAGTGGATCACTGTTGTAGAAACCCTTGGTCCGAATTACACCTTGAAGTCAGCACCTTGCTGTACATATTTGCGCCTTTGTTTTGATTTGCTGTGTTATACTGATAGGCAAAATAAAGTGCCCACCTCTTCGTTTTTTCAATTTCTCTCATTTACTTGGTTCAAATTAAAGTGAACACAGTGTAGTTTTTTTTCTTATTTTATTTTTTATATTCTTTTTATGTTTCACGAACACGAACGGTCTTGTCGGATCAAACCGCTGGAATGGCCTCCACAAAGCCCGGGCCTCAATCCCATCGAGAATTTATGGGCGATTCTCGATGCCAGGGTTGACAAAACTGGTATTACTAATAAAAATAACTATTTTGAATCCCTGGAGCGCGCCTGGGAAGAGCTAGATCCACAGCACCAAAAGAACCTGGTCGAGAGCATGTCGAAGTGCCTGCAGGAGGTCCTGAAGACCAAAGGAGGACACATCAATGCTTTTATTTTACTTTAATTTATGTTTTCTGTAGCCTAAATGAAGTGGGCACTTTATTTTGTCACTGGTTTTTTTTCGACACATATTGATTTTTTTTTCTTTAAGTAAAACTCCTTTTTTTCAGTATTCCATAAGTGAAACATAAAAAGAATATAAAAAATAAGATAATAAAAAAAATACAGTGTGTTTACTTTAATTTGAACCAAGCAAATGAGAGAAATTGAAAAAACGATGAGGTGGGCACTTCATTTTGCCTATCAGTGTACCTTCGGGTTCTTCTTGACTTCGCTCATGATCTTGGTTTCCGCTTCCTGCCTCTGCCAGGCGATCCACCACTGATCCAAACGTTTTAAGCTTCAGAAGAATTTTTCCAACCGCTGCTTTACTGATGCTGTTCTTCTTAGCGACAGTCCGGTGCGATTCACCGTTTTGCACATCACGAACGACCAACTTTCGGATACACAAGGGAATTGCTTTCGAAAGCACTGTGTTCTCCATTTTTTTTTCCAATTGAATCAAATGCGATCACGTATACAAATGCACCAGGTTGAGCCGTTTGCTTCCAAACGTGTCAAAATATCAAAACATAAACAATCGAGGGGTCTTCCAATGGAAACTTATCGAAAACATATCGATTTTTGAAGTAGGCACTTTATTTTGTCACTGTTTTTTTTTCAACACAAATTGATTTTTTTTTTCTTCAAGTAAAACTCCTTTTTTCAGTATTCCATAAGTGAAACATAAAAAGAATATAAAAAATAAGATAATAAAAAAAAATACAGCGTGTTTACTTTAATTTGAACCAAGTAAATGAGAGAAATTGAAAAAACGATGAGGTGGGCACTTTATTTTGCCTATCAGTGTATTTTGACAGAATATTTGAGAGTGTATTCGTGTGAGTTCATTACAAGGGGCGCATTATTCAGCTTGGGACCGATGTGCTAGTACTGACTGAGCCAAGAAAAAAATCGTATTCGTTCGGGACCTACTGGTCTTAGAGTTAGTCTATGATTTAAGATTAGTTCTTTAACAACCAACTCTTTTATTTTAATTTATATTCCTCAAAAGGACAGATTATTTCCACCTACTGTTGCTCGCCCCCCAAGGACGCTTTCCCCCAAACAGCAGCGTTTTCGAAGTCGCGGCGAAACAATCGCCACGATGACAACAATCAATATGCAACTAGCGATTTGAAATTGGTTCACTGTTGTAGAACCCCTTGGTCCAAATTACACCTTGAAACCAGCACCTTGTTATACATATTTGCGCCTTTTTTTTTGACTTGCTGTGTTATTTTGACAGAGAAGAAGTGATGGCCACGAACTGTTGGCTTTTTGTGAGCTGTCACGTTTTTTCTCGTTTTTCCGCGTTTGTGATTTTTAATTTTCAAATGAATTTATGGTTTTTGAATTGATGGTGATAGTGGACTAAGAAGAATCGCTCATAAAAGAACCGTCCGTAGTTACGTGTAACCGTGTGTGTTGTGTTTTATTGTAGTGCTACGCCTCTCGATATAGGAAAGCATACAGAAAATGTGTTCGAAAGCATTGAATTCCCGGGAGGAAGGAAAAGAGTGCCGCTTTGCGCACTTTTAGCTACCTCACTACAGGAACATCAGCCGACCACCAACCACAAAGATGCAGATATGTATTTGGCCTTACAAACTAAGGGAAATCTGACTTCCCCATGAAAGGTTGGCTGGGGTTATTGGCCAAATAAGCTGTTCGCACAAAAATCATAGCAGCACATCTGAAAGAAGATTTAGATAAAACTATGTTGCATGACCCGTGTGATTTAGTGTACTCTAAAAAAATCACTGATTACAAGGCGAAAAAATTATCCGGATCATCGGCGGACTTCAGGCGAGCTAAAGTTGGCGTTCGATGCGCATAGCAGGATGCAAAGCAGAAGATGTTTAACGGATGGAGAAATAGTGTGTGAGAATGCCTTCTGGGTGTTGTTCGTAGGAAAAATTTGGTGAGTCATTTCCATTTTAAGATGTTCTATTTCCATAGAGTACGTAATGGAACTTTAGTCATACAAAGCTAGAAAATTTACTAATCAATTAATTGAGTCCCTACCGCTAGATGACGATGGGCTTTTTCAGACTTTCTTCTCTTTTCAGAGAGCGAGTAATGGCGCTATAACCAGAAGCCATATGTGGCTACGACTAAAGTTAATGCTTAAGTCTCAACCGTTCGTAGTGAAATGGAGCTTCACATAACTTTCCTAGACTAGATGTTCCCAACGACCAATTTTAAATAAATTTTTGTTATGTACACCAAACAGGGCATTCTATTTATCTATTCTCTCCGACTATTCATTTCTCTTTTCCTTTGATATCCACTGAAGGCTACGTGGGTTCCCCGTGTCTTCTTAAGGTAGATACCAAATCCTCCCTATCTCCAGCGGTTGCATGGACGTGGCCAGGTGAGCGATCGAGGAGTGTCTTCGTGGAGATTATTGCGTAAGAACCGTCTCAGTAACTGGTCGCGTTTCATGGTGACATGCAATGTCTTCAACGAATTATTCCTCATCGTAGCTCCATCCACGAGGTGTGCAAACGTCAATGCTAATGCTAATGCTAATGCTGTGTTATTTTGACAGAGAATTTGAGAGTGTGTTCATGTGAGTTCATTATTAGGAGCGCATTATTAAGCTTTGGACCGATCTTGGGACCGATGTTCTAGTACTGACTGAGCCAAGAAAAAAAAACGGTTTTGTTTGGGACCTACTGGTCTTAGAGTTAGTCTATGACGAGGGGGTAAGATGGCGGCTTGCACAAATCGACGCGATTGTGCGCCCCCATAATCCGCCATTTTACCTCATCGCGACGATCGCTGTTTGGGAGAGCCTTGGTACTTACCACCACCAGCTGCTACGCGACCACCATCTGCTACGCGACCACCAGCTGCCTCTGCGTCCAGCTCCGCTGCCGGACGAATGAAGCTGCTGCGACCAGCTGCTTGCGACCAGCTACCTGCTACCAGCTACCAGCGACCAGCTCCGCACAGCTTCAATGCTGCCAAACGAATGAGGCAAATGTTGTTGTTTGTTTATTTAAGAGGGATCTTAACCCGAAGGTCATTCGCCCCTTTCATGTTTTTTTGAAAATAAGTTTTACAATGTGGTTTTACAGAGTTGGTTTAAATAATTTAACATAATAGTAATGTTTAACAGAGTTGTATTACAGAGTTGTTTTAACAGAGTTATTCTTCAGAGTTGTTGCAAAGTAATTGATTCATAGTATTTCTTACATTTGAATTTTGTTATATAGAGTCCCGTAAATATTTTAATAATTTTACTTCATTCAGTAGGGACAAAACTTCTTCCAAGGTGTTATTGATAATATTATTAGAATAGAGTTCGGATTCAAAAGCTCTACAATCTAATAAAATATGTGGAATGGATAGGGTGACTCCACAGGCAATGCAATTTAGAGGTTGCTCTTTATTTAACTTGTAACTATGGGTGAAACGGGTATGACCTATTCTAAGTCTAGACAAGACACGACGATTTTGTGGATTGGAAGTATCAGGCCAACGGTGAGTGGAATTTTTAATCTTTCTTAGATCACAGGATCTATTATTGTACCATTCCCAATCCCAGGCATTTCTGATCTTGCTTTTTGACCATCTGATGACATCAGTAGAAGGAACGGGCAGTTCTATTGTTTGAAGCTCTCGACCTATTCCTGCCAATCTATCAGTTTCTTCATTGCCATTTATTCCGGAATGTCCGGGAACCCAGCAGAAGGTGACTCTGTTCGCAATAGCTGTGAGTTCGGCATCAATTAACCAGGGGTGACGAGTTGAATGAGAATTCATGGCGCGAAGGCAACTGGCAGAATCACTGAAGATCACGGTACGTTTATTGGAGTCTGAACATAAGTTTGAACCTTTCATTAATGCAAATGCTTCAGCACTAAAGATTGAACAGATCGCAGGAAGAGTTGAACTTATACAAGAATTGAGAGATGCAGCAGATAGAATTACTGTTGAATTATTGAAGGGGGGCTACCGGCTTTAACTGTATTTAGAAGGGTTAGGTCTATTGAGGGGGAAAGTTGATTCCAAGGGCTATTTTTTGTTCTCTGAGATATTGCAATAGATGGAAGTTTAATTTTGGCTATTGATTCTAAGGGATTATTTGTTCTGATAATTAAAGGAACATCTTTGCGACCAGTAAGACTCATCCAACGAATGGCCTTCGTAGTAAGGCAGACCAAAAACTGATATTCAAAAGGCAGCTGACCACACTCAGCCATGATAGCCGCAACGGGACTCGAAACAAAGACACCCGAGGCTAAACGGAAGGCTTTTTTATAACTGCACTAAATAACCTCCTCTACTAAAAATACTAATTCCGTAGAAGATCTTGGGAAGTAACCAGGCATTGACAATCCTGAGGATTGTTGATCTATGACCACAAGGAATTCTTGCTCGTATCATTTTGATTAGACGAATTTTATTACCCGTAGCCTTCCGAACAGCATCCGCATGATCTTTGAAGTTGAGTCTCCGAACAATATAAACACCAAGGATTTTAAGATTTGGTTTTGCAGGAATAGTGACTTGTTGAATCTTTATATCTGGAAGTTTACTAACACCTTTTCTATTTGTACTAATATGGAGAAGCTGGGATTTTTCAGGAGAAATAACAAAACCTCTTTCATCTGCCCATAGAGCAACAAAATTGACTGCAGATTGCATTCTTTTACGAATGAGGCAAATTTTTCCTAAGTGTGCGTTTTATACCGTTCTCAGCTGCATGCGAGACGTACATGGAGAGACGAATGACATGATTGGTTAAAGTCCCTCTCTAATACAAAGAAGAAGAAGATGATGCAAGACGTTCCTTGCTTCGATTTGAAAACTGTTATAGGAAATTTGGAAAATATACTCTGCAAAATGACATTATAAGACATCACCTTATATTTGCGTTATTTTCAATAGTTTACTATTGTTTGAGCATAATGTTTGACAATTGAATTGGAGCGCGGTAAAATTTCCGACCGATTGAGGAAGAAATCATGTAAATCTATCGTGGATTATTTGAGTTGTTCGCGTACAAAACGTACGGTTTTTCGTGACGGTCGCAATATTTTAGATTTTCATTTGACACCCTATCCTTGCCGAAAGACGCAGTCTACGTCAAAAAAACAGACGAAATGACTCACCTTTCTCAAACGTGGCTCCTCCCGATTAATTTGCAACAGCGTCTTCTTGAACGACATGTTCCGTGTACGGCTGGCAAAATGATTCGAAAGGATTTACGCAACGATATCATCAAAGGCCTGGCCTGGTTTCTACTCTTTTCAGAGTCCCGCCAGTAGATCTTCACAAAAAAAATAAAGTATCAAAACTGAAGCCTTGAGGTTTGCTTGGATTTTACCTACTGATGAGCTTATAATAAGTCATTTCCCGAGAACTAGGTTATTATATTTTACCTAAACTTGGGTGATTGCAATGTAGCTTACGGTTGAGTAAAAACAAACTAAATTTACATTGTTTTTTATTTTAAAGTAATGTTGAAGAACAGTTGTTTCAACAGCATCCTTCAAATATCTTGGGGTCTGGTTCGATTCTAAGTGCACCTGGAGATCCCATATTGGGTATCTGAAGCGAAAGTGCCAGCAAAGGGTCAATTTTATCTGCACAATTACCGGGACCTGGGGAGCGCAACCGTCTATCGTTGTACCGGATCTTCTAACGGTGTACCGGACAACGGTTTTGTCGATTATAGAATACGGTAGTTTTTGTTTTCATTCAGCGGCTCGGTCGCACATTATGAAACTGGAACGTATACCATGAGTCTTGAAGTGCTGGCTGGCATGTTGATGATGATGATGATGATGATGGTCCCGCCACGTTACCCTACAAAGGTTTGAGCTAGACGATTTATCTATTAAATAATTTATTTAAAAACAATTCAACCAGTTATGCAAAACAAAAAACGAACTGATTTAATCTACAGATATAAACTTCTTCTAAAACTGTTCATTTGCTTTACAGCGATATAATTGTGGAAAGCTATTGATGTCAACCACAAATGTTCGCAAGTAATCCCAGCGATCAGAAAATCCTATTACAATTCAAATCACAGAATCCTGTATAAGGACATTATCAAAAGATAAGCCAATATCCGATCCTGCCCGCTACAGAGTCAATGAGGTTCCAACATTAATAGAACCGCCACCTTAGTTTTGGGCTGACCAAGGTTATCCCCAATCAGGGAAATCGAGAAAATTTCCAAACCGAAAAAATCCTGGACCGGCCCTAGTCAAACTTTTACTTTCGATCACAACTGAATTGACAAGGAATGCCCCGACAATCAGCCAGCTTCATGGCATCTCTCAAGCATCAAAGGCCAATATTTGTTTGCAAATTCAAAGAGAAGTCCTTTATACCCGTATAACGCGCGCGAGGCTCAACCTTTTGAAGACTACACAAAAAATGAAAACTACTTTAAATTACAATAACAAATAAAAACTTTAAATCCATCATTATCATCGAGGCGAAAAATATAGTTTGTTTGTGCCCCATGACAAATATTAAACATTTAACAATAAACCATACAGAAATATCCGTTGTAATAACATCGTCAAGATACAAAATTAGTCAAGAGTAAAAAGTTAACAGAGTAGCTCTTCAAAAGGCAGCTTTGATGTGTGAAATACATTGTCTCTTAAAATCTGTTAGTGTTGCTGCACGTTTGATGTGTATAGGCATCGAATTGAAAACATTTATACCTTTAAAAAACAACGAATTTTGTGAAGCTCCGTACAAAAAATATGGTGTTCTGACATCATCCACGTTTCTAGTGTTATATGTATGAATATCACTTCCTCTTTCAATTCGATTACACAAATATTGAGGCAGCAAACCGTTTATTACTTTAAAAATGAACACCATTGTCAAATACACAACTCTTTGCTTCACCGATAGCCACTGTAGGGCATCTAACAAAAAAGAGGAGGAAGTGAACCTGTTACATCTCAATATCAAACGCATTATCTTATTTTGCAAACGCTGTAATCTCGATATTTGTGTTTTTATTTTATTTGTCGTCAATCATTAGTAAACCGTTTTGTTACAATGATATTTACAATTTTATGTTACACTTCTTAAATATATAGTATGTCTTAAAAAACTAACATATCAGGTTTATATTTTTAATGTTTAGGTTATCTATATTGCATTGAAGTATTGCTTCAATTTTGTTTTAGTCATAGTGAAGTCAACATTTTCTCCGTGCTTATTGTACGTTGCCACCATCTGATTAAGAGGCTCAAATTTGGCGTAATTTGTGCGATGATGGCTTGTTGTAAAAATATTTCTATTTTGTATTTGCCGGGACGGAATGTGAAAATTAAGTAAAAACTGCTTCTGTACCGATTCTATTCGTTCTTCTTGTATGACTGGAAAGGGTAACCAAACTACGCTACAATATTCGAGTATTGACCTCACATATGCAATGCACAATGTTTTGATTGTGTACGGGTCATGAAAATTGTAACAAAAACGTTTTATAAATCCAAGCATATCATTTGCTCTGTTGATGATGGTATTGTAATGTTCAATGAATGTAAGTTTGGAATCCAAGATAACTTTTACACTTTTCAACTGGCTGATTCCTTAAATTAATAGTTACGTCTAGTGTGCTTCGTTTCCTACTAAAAGTTATCGAATTACATTTTTTTACGTTTAGCTGTAAAAGACTTTTGCTACACCTGACATAGAAAACGTTTATTTCTTGCTGGAATGTAATGATATCTTCTTTATTTCTTATTTCTAAAAATAGTTTCATGTCATCAGCATAAACAAGAAATTTAATGTTTTTAAGAATAAAGGAAACGTCATTTACACACAAAATAAATAAGAGGGGGCCTAAATGAGAGCCTTGGGGGACTCCAGAGGTGACTTGAATATGGTTTGATTTCTTCCATTTGAATCTTACTATTTGTTGACGGTTAGTGAGGTAGGATTCAATCCATTTGAGAAATCCTGGCTCAATTCCTGGGATGGGAAGTTGTCAGATTTCAATTTAGTTTTAACATAATTGAAAAAAAATTTTGGGCAAGTCTTAATTTCAAGTTCAGTTTTTGCATTGTGCTCATCATATGCATTTGTTATGGTTAGATTAAGTTCATCACAAATACTCAAGTAGTTTGCCAGGTTATTGCTGTAAAAAAATGTTCATATACTTCTTTACGAGCGTTGTTTGGGGAAAAATACACTGAGACAAATACATGTGTTTCACCTGCCATGTGTACTTTCACCCATACATGTTCAAATTCCATAACTTTTGATGTATCGATAATTTCTGAATTAAAATTGGTAGAAATAGCTAATAAAACACCACCACCTGACTTCTTTTCAGAAATGTCCAAATTGCGATGATTTCTAAAAACATTATAAGAATTTCCGAAGACTTCTTCACTCCTAACGCTTTGATCCCAACTGGTTTCAGTTGCCATTATTATTGGGAATGAGCAACCCAAAATTTTATTATGAATTTCTTGAATTTTAACCGCACTTTTCATACGGTTAAAGTTTTGGCAATAAACTATAATTTCGGTACTTAATTGTGTTTTTGGTGGAAGCGTTTGCTCATTCGAGTTAGTCGATAAATTAAGATTATTAAAATTAATTATCCCTCTCTGATCTAGAGATGTCGTCAAATTCTAGTTATCGTCATGCTCTTCAAAATCATTATCCTCCTGTAAGGGTCTCGTCACCACCGATGAAAACTCGAATGCCCATGCGAGCATGTACATGACTCACATTGTGCAGCTGAAAAACTCCCCGGAGCCATGCAGTTGGGTGAATGTGAAGGAGCTATGCGTGAAGATTCATCAATTGCCGGGTAAGGGTGTAGGATTTCGCCTCGTTGAAATTGTATCGGTTGATAGTTGGGTGGCGGCCTGGAAAAACGATGCTTTGCTGCCGCAAGTAGGTCTCGATCACGTGGTAGTAGATTGTGTGGATTGCCGATGGTGTTGAGATTTTTGTTGTTGTTGTTGCATTTATTGTAGAAAACAGTTGAATGTGTACGGTTGCTATGGTTGTTGTTGTTGTTGTTGTTGTTGTTGTTGTTGTTGTTGTTGTTGATGACGTCAACGTTTCCTGCTAAATTTGCTAGATACTGTTTCTTCTTCTTTCTAGGCTTTTCAGCCAATTTCTGCTGATTCAAACGACGCAATTTTCGAGCATCACATTCACTCCAATCCGCTTTCCATACCTTCATCATTCCCAAAAGCCGCCAACCTGAGTCGTCGGTGTCGTGTTTGTTGTTATGATTCAATTCTATTGCCAGGCTGGGATTTCAATTGAGTGACGGAGTTAAATGTGCATTGGCGGCTTCCCCATGTCTTGGCATTGCGTTTATGTTCGCAGGAAGTGCTTTTAGCTCGTCCAAGATATCGAGCTCTAGCATAAAGTTGCGTTGCATATTTAAACTGGCTGCGGTTTCTATGCTCAGCTGATTCAGGTGACTTATCTCATTGTTAATATTTAGCAGCTCCTTTTTTAGATCACCTGCTAGATTATGCATTGTTGACGTCATTGCTGTGTCAACTAAAGAAGTTAAATGATTTTTCAGCATCGTAGTACCAACAATCAATATGTAACTAGCGATTTGAAATTGGTTCACTGTTGTAGAACCCCTTGGTCCGAATTACACCTTGAAGCCAGCACCTTGTTATACATATTTGCGCCTTTGTTTTGATTTGCTGTGTTATTTTGACAGAGTATTTGAGAGTGTGTTCATGTGAGTTCATTATAAGGGGTGCATTATTGAGCTTGGGACCGAGCTTGGGACGATGTTCTAGTACTGACTGAGCCAAGAAAAAAATCGTTTTTGTATGGGACCTACTGGTCTTAGAGTTAGTCTATGGTAGTACTTCTAGTCAAACTACTTTTTCTGTGAATGGAAGACAGCTCATTCTTTATGCTAGTGAGAATGACTTCCATACTCTCAATAGCTTCCGAGACTAAATTTGGTTTTTCCTGCAAGTCGATGCATAATCTCCGTGTTTTCGCTAATTTGCTTAGCCAGGAGCTTTTGTTGTCGAGTGAGAACGTTGAACTCAAAAGTTGCGGTTACCAGAGTTTGGCATGAGCCATAACATGGTAGCACAAATAACGACGTATCAACAGCTTTTCTGTCTTTTTTTGGGTTCCGAAGTGCGCCACGGGGAACCGTCACACCCACACAGGCGGCGTGAAACTTGCGTGTGCATCCAATACACGTCTACATTACCGAATCGACAGACGAGTCCAATAAGCACACTTCACAATTAATCTGACTCATGTTTGAATAAACGGCACCGGCAAAAAGCACTCAAGAATAAAATGAAAAGTAAGCAAAAATTTATAAAACAAAATGCGCGTGGTCGCGAGCGTTTTTAAATTGCGTCCAAACTGATTGACGATCAATAACGATTTTGATTAACTAAAAACAAAATGGAAGGGATAAATTCAATGTGAGGAGAGATGATAGATTTGTACAATTATATTTTACTTGCAATAGTTAAATCGTTTTTCAATTTGGTGAAAATTCAATTGTACAGGACGATTGACAATTCAATTGTACAGGACGAGAGTAAAATTGTTTGGCGCTAGTGGGTTTTTCCGTTTTTCAGTTGCTACGATAATATATTGACCAAATGCTTGCATGTCAACTATAAGCGTTTCTGATAAAAAGACTAAATATGGACGTTTTTCCTCTACAATCTGACGCAATTCTACGTAGAATAACAGGTTTACCGACGAAGATCATAAGTACTGAGACGGGTATTTTCGGAATAGAACTTAACACGTTGGATTGTCCTTTATGAATGAATTCAATGTTGTATTCTGACTTACCATCTAACTTACATTTTCCTTGTTATTATTTGACCCAAGCTCAAGCCACCATCTGTTTGAAAATAAGTTAATGTCAACCAGATATGTACCGTATGGCAATAAACAATGCTGCTTAAGCAAAGTTATACCCATGCGGAAGGTAAATAACAGCTCATACGCAAAGCGCGCATGCTGTGTGGTATAATTATGTGAATAAGGAAAGGGTTTCATAAATAAGGAAAGAGTGTCAAGCGACCTCGTTGCTAAATTCTATGACCCTGTAAGGAATGATTGTTTATGCATTAATTTTGGGTGTGCATGTTTTAAACGAATGGTTGGAATGACAGATAATGAGAGAAATGTATAGGGATGCTACACCATCCCTCTTTGGAAAGAAATGCCACTAGCATTTCTGTAAAAGTTTTGTGGGCTTGAACTTGAGTTCACAAATGTTTTTATATTTTTTTTTGGTTCACTTTAATTATTCTAATTTTATGAATTGTGTGTGTCTTTAGGTTGTCGTCTATTATTATTACGTTAGGGTGATCTATTGAGACAACTCTATAAGGTCCTTTATATACTGCATCTAATTTACTTCGATTTTCGTTAGTTATCATAACCTTGTCGTTTATTTCAAGGTTTATGGGTCTAGCCTGTTCTTCATGTTTTTGGTTTCTAACAATTTTATGCTTTTCTACAAAGTATCTCGTTTTGATTCTTGCTGCTTGCAATTTTAGTTTTAATTCAAAATGATATTGCTCTAAATCGTAATTTGGTTCTATTTCTTTAGGATTTTTTAAACTTTGTAGAAGAACTGCTTCGTGACTAAAAAATAATTCAAAAGGAGTGTAATGGAAGTCGGGACGTGGAGTGGTGTTGTAGCAAAATGAATAATAGGGCAACCAGTCATCCCAATCACTTTGTGATTCATTGCAAATTGTCTTATGTACTCATTTAAACAACGGTGATTCTGTTCTAGACTTCCTATTGTTTGCGGGTGATATGGAGTCGAAAATGTATGATTCATACATAACATTTCGGTAATTTTGGTAAACATTTCGTTTTTATATTCGGTTCCTTGATCTGTTCTTATGATCGAAGGTGTCCCGTAAATCAAGATGAAACTTTCTACAAAAGCTTTCGCTAATGTGTCTGCTTGTTTGTTTGGTATTGGTTTAATGATAACATATTTTGATAAGTCGCATTGTATTGTTAATGCGTACCTATTTGCTGAATTTGATTTTGTAAATGGTCCAATAGTGTCCATGGCTATAGAGTCAAAAGGTTTTTGATGAGTGGGTGTCAAAATGAAGTTTTCTTTTGTTTCAATTGTGTGTTTGTTTTTTAAACGGTAAGTGCAACCTTTTACAAAATCAAATATGGATTTCTTCATATTTTTCCAATTATAGTGAGAACGTAACTTATGGTAAAGTCTGTTTGCTCCAACATGACCTCTAATAGGTGTGTCATGGTATAATTTTATTATGTTTTGTATTTCTTCTTGATTTTCTATCAACTTTGGTGGTTGATAAATAAGCATTATTATTTTGTTTAATTCTCTGTTGCAAACTTGCTTAAAAGTTTGGATATTTGTTATACGAAAGATTTCATTCGTTAGCGCTAGAGCTAGCGACTTTATCTTTAATTCATTGGCCATATTTTCAATCTGTTTCACGATTTTACCTAGGTTTTCGTTTATTTCGGATAGCTTCGTGTGGATGTTTGACGCTTGAGTCAACTCCCTTTTATAGCTTTTATCCATAATGTTTATTGCAATGCCATCACGTGTGGCTGAGCGCTCAATAATTAATTTTGGTAAGTTGTACGTTTCTTGGTAGTTCAGTGCTTCCCGGATGTTGAGGTGATCAGTCTCTTCATTATTGGGATTCACTTGCATGTCCATGTTTGAATTATCTTCATTTTTCCGTGCTGCTGCTCTTGTCTGTACCATAAGAACGGACATGTCCTTTAGTGTATCAGAATCTATTTTGATCCTGGACAAAGCGTCAGGCCCGAAGTTTGTTTTGCCTGGTACATATTGTACGTCAAAATCAAACTCTTCGAGATCTAGTCAGGATGAGACTAGACTAGTCAATTTAGATGATGGATTTTTCATCGAGAATAAATATACGAGCGGTCTATGGTCTGTTTTGACCGTAAACTTACGACCGTATAAATATGGTCGAAAATGTGTGATCGCCCAATGAATCGCTGTGAGTTCCTGCTCAATAGTTGATTTATTTGCTTCACCTCTCGTGAATGCTTTACTAGCAAACGCAATTGGCAAATCAATATCATCATACTTTTGAGTTAGTACTGCACCACAAGCAACCTTTGATGCGTCAGTTATCAATGTAAAATGCTCTTTAAAATTTGGAGATTGTAATATACTTGGTGATAACAGGTGCCTTTTCAGTGTATCAAACGCTTTCTGGCACTCCGGCTTCCACTCAAATTGTATATTTTTCCTTAATAGTTTATTTAACGGATGGACAATTTCTGCAAAGTTCTTGATAAATCGTCTGTAGTAGTTGCAGAATGCCACAAACCGTCTTACGTATTGCTTGGTGTTGGGTATTTTTCTATAGCCGAGTATTTTGTTTTGTCCGGCCCAATGCCTTTTTCTGAGATATGATGCCCAAGATAGGTGACATCAGGTCGGAAACAATTGCATTTTGCGGGATTAAGCTTAAGGTTGTGTTGTCGAAGTTTCAAGAACACAGATTCAAGATTTTCCAGGTGATGATTGACGGAGCACCCCATGACTATAATGTCATCTATATACAGGAATGCGCATTCGGGTGGCAACCCGCTGAGTGCTATCGTCATCATGCGCTGAAAGCTGTTGAGTGAAATGTTCAACCCAAACGGTAATCGATTAAATTCATAATGCCCATCGGGGCTGGAGAAGGCTGTGTACTTCTTTGAATTTTTGTCAAGTTCAATTTGGTGAAACCCGGATGTTAAATCAAGGGTTGTAAAATATTTAGCTCATCCAATATGGTCTAAAATTTCATCTATACGCGGCAATGGAAATTTATCTGCCGTTATTCTTTTGTTAAGTTGGCGAAAGTCAACAACTAATCGCCACTTCTTTTCGTTATTAGTTGACTTTTTCTGAACGAGCCAAATAGGTGAGTTAAATGGTGACGTAGAGGGTTGTATGATTTTGTCTTGAAGCATTTTATTAATTTGATTATTTATTTCGTCTCTATGCACTTCTGGCAACCTATAATTTTTAATGTACACTGGAGCATTGCTCTCCAAATTAATTGTCTGCTTATAGAAATTGTTAGCAGTTAAGGGATCATCACTCAGTGCAAAAATATCTTGGTATTTTTTACATAGGGTGATTAATTTTGACTTGATCTCGGTTGATAAATTTTGCGTTTTGACTTCGTTTAGTAATTTTTCGCTTCTTTTATTGTTCTTTCCCTTCAGACTATCTGTAGGTAATGAAACGAAATCACTTGCTGGAACTATTTTGGGGTTAAAATCAAGTGAAATAATTTCAGCGTTATTATTTACATTTACAAATTTTACATACTGTTTTTCTGGATTTATCAGCGTATTTGCACAAAAAACTCCAGGTTTAATTTGTTTCGATAGAATTAAGCTATCCTCTTTAATATTTGCAAAATTTACTTGTTTAATTATCTGGCATCTAGGTGGAATAACTAGATTACCATTAAATTTATCCTCTATGGGTAATTCAAATAATTGATTTTCTAATTCAAATGCTAGTAGCCATGTTTTAAGGCAAATGTTGCATTCGTATTTTGCTAAGAAATCTCTTCCGAGTATTCCGTCAGTTTGAATTGGAAAATATTTAGTTACCACTTGAAAGTCGAGTGGTATTAAAGTATCGTTTAATATTATATTTGTTGATGTACGACCAATGGTTTCGACTTTTCCATCAGTCACTCCGTTAATTGTACATTTTAGGTTAATGTATATTTTTTGAAATTTATTTAGTAGGTTTTCTTTAACTATTGATACGTCCGCTCACTTTTCCATCAGTCACTCCGTTAATTGTACATTTTAGGTTAATGTATATTTTTTGAAATTTATTTAGTAGGTTTTCTTTAACTATTGATACGTCCGCTCCTGTATCAACTATTAAGTTGACAGGTTTTTCGCACATATCAAGTCTAATTTTTACAAAATTTGTGTACGCCAAATCAAGGTTATACACGTTTAATCTTTGTTGGGGTATGTTACCTCCCCGTTGTCTTGTTGCGCCTTGGGACGGGGATTTTCCGAAGGCCCCCTTACGTTTTCCGCAACATAGACATTTCTTTGATTGTTGTTTCTGCCTCGAGATTGATTGTTACCATATCTCTGCTGATTATTTTCGTATCTCTGCTGGTTATTTTCATATCTCTGCTGGTTATTTTCATTGTCGTTTTTGTTGCTACGATTATAGCCAGAATCGCGACGATCCTGGTAATAACGGTTACCATTGTTATTATATTGGCCTCTGTTGCGCCCTCTATAATTTGAATTATTTTGATAATTTCTAGATGTCTGCCATCTAGGTTTCTGTTGGTTTTTGTAACTCTTTACGAAGTTAACTGCTATCTCATTTGAACTTTGGGGTGCCTCTTCTAACGCCTTATTTATTGCCTCAGTTATGGTTTTAAACTGCCCAGCTTTTACAATTATGGACGTTTTTTCGTCCTTTAAACCAGCCGTCATATGCTTAATACCTTCTTTTGTGGCCATGGTCTGGGCCACATTTGCAGGTATCTCTTTACTAATGAATGCTGACTCGAGCTGCATGGTCAGTTCTTCGATTTCTTTTGTATATGCTGTAATGTTATTTCTTTGTTTGCAATTTGCGAGCTTGGCAATGATTGCCTCCGGGGGTATGGGGGTCGAAGTCTCCCTTAATTTTGCAATTACCGCATCAATCCAGCTGCTGGGAAGGCATATCTAGCCTTACCTTCCAGCTTTGTCATTACAATGCTGATGACTGTTGGTAAATGCTCAGCCTTTGTAGTGACTTGCTTGACTACATTAAGTGCGTCAATAAAATTATTTAATTTGTTCGGCGTGCCATCGTAGATTGGCAAAGCGCCGTTACCGTTTTGATTACTTCTATAAGTGAAGCCATTTTCGCTGCTTTTGTTAACCTGATACTAATAATTACGAGTTTTCCTAAATTTTTAAGTGTTAGATCTGGTTTGTCACCCAAATTTGCTATTTTTTGGTTAATAATTAGCAATAGTTCTCCAGTTAATACTCTTTCTGTGTTTTTAATTCGCTCGGCTGTTTCGTTAGAGATAACATTTTCCAAAATTGATAGAGAATCTGCGATATCTTTTTTAGAGCATGAATTTCCAAAAGTTTGTTTTGTAAAGTAGTCCTTTGGTATCTTCGATTAGGTGCTTTCTTAAAGTTTGTATGGATTATTCTTAACTGGGCTAAATCCTTTTCTATTATGTCCATTTGTGGATCATATCAAAAAAAAATTGACTTACTTAGTTTTTCATGATGGTTGTATCCTCCGCATGCATTGTCAACTGCGCCCTTACTTAATGTTCGTCCATATTAGCCTGCCTGCCGTTCAGGTAGTGGTTTCTCCTGCTGCTGACATCTAATTTTGCACATTCACGTCCATAGTAGCCTGCCTGTCGTTCGAGTAGTGGTTTCTTCTGCTGCTGACATCAAATTTTGCACATTCACGTAATTCGCACCTTTCTGTTCCACGCACGTTCCATCAGAAGGTCAATGTTAACGGGTTTGTTTGTAAACATTCTGCACTATACGGTTTCGTTAGCGTTTTATTTTTGCACCCGGGTGGTGTGCCGTCGATAGGTTTCATTCTCACTGTAACTGTTCTGCTGTTCGCTGCACAAATTGTTTTTCGTGTTTTTCGCACCCGGTGGTGTGCCGTCACTAGATTTAATTCTTACTGTATCTGTTCTGCTGTTCACTGCACAGATTGTTTTTCGTGAGTTAACTTCTATGTATGCTCACATTTGAAAGTTTTGTAAGCGCTTCCGCTGTCTTCAAAGCTTTTTGTTCATAAAACGGTTAAGCATTCTTAATAGGGTTATGGCTAATTGAGTAGCCACTATTGCGAGCATGACCCATAGTAACACTTCATGGTCATCTAACCTTTTGTATGTTCGATTTGATTGTTAATTATTTTTACATTGGCATCACCTTGATGATTCACTTGGGATTTGGATTCCTCTGTGCCCATGATTATGGTGATTTGATTTATTCACTTTTGCCAAATTCGTCCAAATTCACTGCTAATTGCTGCAGCTGATTCGAAACAACAACTTTTCTTACAACTTCACTGTCACTGGTAGCCAAATAACAGGTTTACCGACGAAGATCATAAGTATCGAGACGGGTATTTTCGGAATAGAACTTAACACGTTGGATTGTCGTTTACGAATGTATTCAATATTGTATTCTGGCTTACCATCTAACTTACATTTTCCTTGTTATTATTTGACCCAAGCTCAAGCCACCATCTATGTTTGAAAATGAGTTAATGTCAACCAGATATGTACCGTATGGCAATAAAAAATGCTGCGTAAGCAAAGTTATACCCATGCGGAAGGTAAAGAACAGCTCATACGCAAAGCGCGCATGCTGTGTGGTATAATTATGTGAATAAGGAAAGGGTTTCATAAATAAGGAAAGAGTGTCAAGCGACCTCGTTGCTAAATTCTATGACCCTGTAAGGAATGATTGTTTATGCATTAATTTTGAGTGTGCATGTTTTAAACGAATGGTTGGAATGACAGATAAATGAGAGAAATGTATAGGGATGCTACAGTAGTTTGTAAACAACCCGGCAATATTGAAGTACAAAACATCGAATTTACTCACATTACTACTGAAACTTGGCTGCTATTCATTGAAATGCAGGCTGTTTTTTTCTTTCATATAATCGCTATAATGTTGCCACTCTCGGATCGGTTTACAGAATTATCTGTCCAGCTCCTAACTAGGTGTGAAGTTATGAACCCCCAGGTAATGGAGAAAATTTAGAAGCTCTTTGAGTTGAATCCTCAAACCCGCTTCATGACCTGGTACCATTTGTACATAAAACATGATGTCAGCCCTTCGCCGAACATTTCCAATCGTGTTTGCTTCTCCGATTTCGACAATTCGGTTCATTTTGATTTATCCATGAAGTAGAAGCTTCATGGAATCCCAGAGCATCATTGTCCTATGATTGCTCCTGCGATATTTGCTGCAAAGTTTGGCCAAGTTGGTTCCACTAAATTGTTCTTCACTGACGGATCATTGATAGAGGAGTCAGCAGGCTTTGGAATATTTAATAAAATTTATAGCGCCAATCGCAAACTTCATGCTCCTTGTTCCGTATCTGTCGCTGAATTAGCACAATACACTTAACGCTAGAAATTGTTGCCTCATTAACACTGGATCAGTACTCCATTTTCACGGATAGTCTCAGTTCTATAGAGGCTATTCGTTCATTGAGGCCGGTAAAGCATTCCTCGTATTTTCTTATGAAAATACAGGAGCTTCTAAGTGCTTTATCTTCACGTTATTTTATCATCACCTTTGTATGGGTCCCATCTCATTGTTAAATTCCGGGCAATGAGAAAGCGGACTCGCTTGCAAAGGTGAGCGCTATTGAAGGCGATATTTATGATCGACAAATCGCCTTCAACGAATTTTTTCCGATTTTTCGTCAACAGTCACTCGTCAGCTGGCAGTATAAATGGAGTAAAGGAGATTTGGGGCGATGGCAACATTCTATCATCCCAAAGGTGTCGAAGAAATCATGGTTTTGGGGTATGGATGTGGGTCGAGACTTCATTCGTGTCATGTCTCGTCTCATGTCCATCATTATTTATACCGGGTTGGGCTGAGGGACAGCAATCTCTGTGAGTGTGAACAAGGCTATCAGGACGCAGATCACGTTATTTGGTCTTGTGCTGAGCATCGTAGAGTCAGATCGGAGCTCATTGTTTATTAAAGTCAACAGGTAAAATATTTTGCCCCAATGACCGGCATCTTAAAACTGAAATCACAAAATTAAACAAACTGACAAAAATACGTCTAAAACTACACTTATTTGTTTCTCTACGTACATTAAAATCAAATACTAGGTAACAACTATTAAAAGACGACTCATGCTGCGCATTGGCTCATGGAGTCCATAGTTGGTTCTTGCCGCTGGAAGGCTCAGGAACGAATGTGCCCGTAGATTACGGCGGCGTATGTTGATGTCTAACATGCTGAGCAGTGAAGAACAATCAATGTTGCCTTGCAGGAGATCGCCAATAAAACAGGCTTTTGCCACGTTACGCCTTCCATCAAGTAGATGCAGGTTGATGAGCTGGCACCGACTGCTATAGCTGGGTAGATTGAACGGGTCTCTCCACCTGAGATTACGTAGGGCAAATCGAATGAATTTCCGCTGGATGGCCTCAACACGCTGGATTCCATTCTGGTAATAGGGAGACCAGACAACAGAACAATATTCCAGAATAGGGCGGACGATTGCGCAGTAAAGCGATTTCAAGCAGTAAACATCCTTAAATTTTTTGGCAAAACGGAACAGGAACCCTAACTGTGATGACGCCTTAGACACGACGTATGCTACGTGGTCTTTGAAAGTCACTTTGGAATCGATGAAAATCCCCAAGTCCTTAACCGTCGTTTCGCGCTGCAGCTCAAGCCCTGCCAAAGCATAACTGAATTGGTAGAGTTCACGTTTACGGCCAAATGAAATCACCGAGCACTTGGACACATTCAATGTCATCCGGTTGATGCGACACCATTCAGCGAACGAACCCAGCTGTTGTTGCAGAAAAACGGCGTCTAGTGGATGCTTTATCGCGTAGAACAGCTTATAATCATCAGCGTATGAAAGTTTTAGGCATTTGAGGATGAGATTGACATCGTTCATGTAAAGCAGGGAACAAAAACGGCCCAAGGTGGCTGCCTTGGGGCACGCCGGACAAAACTGGAAATGGTGACGAACCGTGATCACCGATTCTGACGGACATACTACGATTGGTCAGGTAGGATCGCAGCCAGATAAGCAAGTTGTTGCTCATTCCCAATTTATCAAACTTGGCTATTGCTATCTGGTGGTTCATTTTATCGAACGCAGCGGAAAGATCCGTGTAAATGGCATCTACTTGATTACCGTTTTCAAGCTGCTTGACCAAGAAAGAGGTGAAGCACGTCAAATTAGTGGATGTCGAACGTTTGGGAATAAATCCATGCTGATCCGGTGAAATATAGTGCGCGTAGCTCTGCACTAGCTTCGAAGAATTATTATCTCAAACAATTTGGATACTGCGCAATGGCAGCTATGCCCCGGTAATTTGAGACCAGTCTCTTGCAACCTTTCTTAAACACTGGAAAACATATGACTGTTTCCAACAGTTCGGAAATATGCCAGTGGACAAAGAAAGATTGAACACCTTTACTAACGGAGACGCAAGCATTTCCACGCACCGTTTCAGTACAAGCGATGGAATACCGTCCGGACCACATCCCGTTGAGGACTTCAATTCCTTGCCAGCTGCAATAACCATGTCATTGGTGATGGCGTAATGCATTCCGGAGGCAGGAAGACGGGGCACATTACTGGTGGCGAGCGCGATATCCTGCGGGTCGAGCAGCTCGTCGGAGAAAACGTTGCTGAATTGGGAACGGAAAATATCGGCAATACCGGCGACGCAATCAGCTTCAAGCACACCATCCGTCATCGTGGAGGGTAA